>JAAIFI010000139.1:0-77086 GCA_011032875.1 Phlebia tremellosa | reverse complement strand
CCTCTCGGCTCGCTCTGCGCTTCTACCTCAACAACAGCTGAGCAGATGGATAACACTCTTGGACAGAGTCCCTGTCTCGTGGCGGCATACCTTGACTTCGCGTGCGCTGGAGTCTTTCCTTCGGCAGGAGGTACGTCGCGTTAGGGTTGGGCGCCTGGAAGGTTGATCAAACAGTACTCCAGCCGGAGACATACCTGCCCTTCCTGTGGGCGCGCACTACAATATCCAGGCCGGCAACGGTAACATGTGCCTCTGCAGCACAGTATTCTATTCGCTCATCAGCGCGTGCACATTGTGCCAAGATGAATCGGCTGTAACGTAAGTTTCTCTTTCCTCCACAAGGTCTTGAAGCTTGTCCCAAAGGTTACTACGGCAGATGGTCCACCTGGACAACGAACTGCACGTCGATATACACGAATGAGTGAGCCACCAGTGCATTGGGTTCAGAACAGCCGCTCACATTGCTTCGAGATTTCCTGAAACAATTCCGGAGGCTACCACGGTCCCTTTGTGGGCGTTTCTAAACGTCACTGCTTCAAATATGTTTAATGTCACCGCTGCGCAGGCTCTCGCGGAGACTGGCGGTTCCACATCCAGCAGCTCCGAATTACCTGTGCCGACGACCACCGGCTCTTCATCGTCTAGTAGTACCATCACCTCTCCAACTACCACAGCTTCCTCCGATGACAGTCACAAGGGCCACACTGGAGCGATTGTGGGAGGAGTCGTAGGAGGTGTTCTTGGCCTTGTTGTGTTAATTTTATTGGTTTATATTGGCTGGCGCAGGCATCTTCGGACTGTGGCTTCAAGCTCGGGTCCCGCGGGCCAAACTATTGACACAGAAAATCTCACTCGAACGCCAGATCCGGAGAAGTTTGCTACCTCTGACGTCCCATCGTCTCCGCATCCTGCCGGTGCTGTATTCGTCCCGGAGCTTCTTGTGCATCCTCCAAAGCTCTATGTAAGTTTTTCACAGTGATGCAAGTATTATATATTGATACAGACGAACACGATTTCCTAAAGAACCCGGACGATCCCTCCACGTTTCCCGATGTCATAAGTCAGCCTGTCCAAGGCAACGCTGCGATTAACGATGGAGGCGCGGAGTATACAGGTGCTCCCGAGCTATGAGCGATCCTTGAGCAAGGGTTCGGATGTGATTATATATCCAGTAATCGCAATGAGGCTTGTATACCCTTTCACTTACCACGCGATTATTCTGCTAGCTCCTTTGGCTGGAATTGATCTAGAACATGAGAGTAGTCGACACAGAAAATCGCGATCAGCGCCAGAGCCTGAGATGGCGCATCATTTCCTTTTGAGGTGCTGATGGCGCAATGTATGTGCATTTTATCGTTTGTTCTGGGGAGTCCAAACTACATACTTTTTCACCCACAATTCACCCGTCTGTCTCGCCGAACGAGGACGATGTAATAATTAAAAGCTGTTCTCACACATCGTGGTGTACGTTGATAGTCGATGTATGTAGCACATCAAAGCGTCCTAATACCAAGCGCTTCGGGCGGGCTCTTCGGAGCCGTACCACTACGCGACTCATTAGTAACTCCCATCGTCGTAAGTTGACTTTACCTCCTCTGCCACGTACCACGTACGATTCTGACGCGTCTGCTCGCGCAGGCCCTGTTGTATGTTCATTCTGAGTTGTCGAGCTCAACTTGCACGACACCCCCTAGTAACGAACCTCGTCAGAATGCGTATTACGCGTTCAGCCAGTCGGGCTGCTGCTGCAGCGGTCGAATCGCTGCATATTTCTGAGGATGCTGCACCACCTGCACTCGAGGTCGGTGAAAAACCGAAGGCGAAGACGACAAAGCGCAAGGCGAGCGCGCCTGCTGTCAAGACGAATGGGCGGAAGAAAGCTCGCACGATCACAGAAGACAACGTGCCAATCGCGTCAGTCCCGAAAGATGCTAGCGTAGCCAACGTAGCGAGGAAGCCACTCCCAATACCAAGCACACCGCCGGTTCTTGTTCCTGCGAAGCTCACATTCTCTTTTGAGACGGCCAAACAACATCTCATAGCTGCAGACTCTCGCTTCGAAGATATATTCAATCGCATGAAGTGCAGACCATTCGAACATCTCGAGCAAGTTGACCCCTTCCGGTGAGTCTATTTGTTGTTAAGCTATCGTGCTCTCTGAGTACTGAAGCCTTGCAGGACTTTGACGCATTCTATTTTGTGAGATTACCCTGGAATATCAGGTCCTATTTCGTATATAACCGAGTTTTAGGGGGCAGCAGATTTCTTGGCTAGCTGCGCGGTCTATAACCCACAGATTCATCAGACTATTCGATCCGTCTCTTCCAGAAAAGCCGACGGGAGATCATAAGTTAGTCGTGCATGCTCATACGAACAACTAACGATGGGCTGACAATATTACAGACCGACAGAATTTTTCCCATCTGCGCATCAGGTCGTCACAATGGACATACCGACGCTGCGTACTGCTGGCCTCAGTCAAAGGAAGGCAGAATATGGTATGTCCTTTGTTAATCCTGATACTGACGCAAATCAGAAGTATTGACCTCGAATTGTCATGAAGTGCTTGATCTCGCAGCACGATTCGCAGACGGTCGCTTATCCACGGAAATACTGTTGGAAGCCGACGATGAAGCCCTATACGAGATCCTGACTGCAGTCCGAGGCATAGGCAGGGTGAGTAACTTTACTTCGGTTCTTTTCTACCCATCAGGTTGAGAGCGATCTCTACAGTGGACTGGTGAGTGTGCCCGACTATTTCGAGAAGCGGTACCTAACTGAGTAGCGGTTTAGTTGATATGTTTGCCATTTTTTCTCTGCGTCGTCCGGACATTCTTCCAGTCGGTACGTATGCTGGTGGTCACCTGCACTCCTCCGCATACTCAATTGTCTGATAGGTGACCTGGGTGTGCAACGGGGTGTCCTGAGATGGTTCCTTTCTCGTCATCTACCGTCATATGGAATTACCATCGAGCCTAAGAAGATACCCAAACCACCTACAGATGAAGATGAAGACGAGGAGCCTGCAGCCTCTCAGAAGGAGTCTGCACCTGAGGACACGTCTGTCATCTTACCTGCGCCCACCGCTCCTGTGACCCCGGCCCCTACACGAAACGGGAAAGGAAAAGGAAAAGGCAAGAAGAAAGTACAAGAAGACTCGGACGACACCGAAGACGAGGATGGAGTCTTGCCCACACCTTTTACGCCTTCAATCAACAAGATTCTCGCCAAGAGCTCTAACGGTCGCCCTGAACCACCCTTACCCGAAGGCTTGACTGTTGGAACTCTGAAAAGTCGCCTAGATGGAAAGAAGAAAATCAAGTAAGTTATTGCTCTATCGACCTCAGGGACCGTCGGGAAAAACAGCAATACTGAATGTGGTATCTAGAGGTGCAATCTTGACTCCACAGGAAATGCACGATCTCACGGAACCCTGGATACCGTACCGCAGTTTGGGTGTGTTTCATTGTAATTGTCCCTCATTTACCGCGCCCACTGACCTTCAAATCAGGTGTATATTACATGTGGGCTTTGGCCGAGGACTCTAAGTGACATTGATGTTTCATGTTTCACGACTGCTGCAAAGTTCTCGCCGCCGTCGGGGGCGAGCGCCGGTATGAAATGCTGTATATAAGACTCTCATTTGTAGCAAGTAGTAGAGTCCTGTCGTTGTCCCACTTCCCTCAGTCTAACTACTCGCTAGCCATGTTGATCTACCAGTCCATCCTAAACCACGCCGATCATTTCAGCTAGTTGCATATCGATATAGAGTCGCCGACAAATTTCAACGTCGCGCGTTTTGATTGTCGGGAGTTTGCCGAGTGCTGCCGACGGGAGCCGTCTGTGGCGAGCAGAGGGCACCAGTGAATAACAGGTCCTTGCGACGATGGGACCCCACATTGTCCTTACAGGAATAGCTGTTATCATTAGTGCGAGGCACTCAATACTTTGACTGCTCTTGCAAGTGGATTGAGTTTGTAGAACTGTCTCTTTCCTATTGTGACAGTGTTTTGAATGTGCAGAACATGGTCCTCAGGCGTCTGCATACTCTTTACTGCGAGCAACACCACCTGCATAGCAGGCATAAGCTCTAATCTGCTCGTGCTAGTAATTTATATCATAGTAGCTTATACATTGAGGTAGAAACAACGACTGCATTACTGCCCGCCACAGACGGCTCCCGTCGGCAGCACTCGGCAACCTCCCGACAATCAAAAACGTGCGACACTGAAATTCGTCGCGACTCTACATCGATATGCAACTAGCTGTTAGAGTTTAAGCAGCCGACCAGATGTCCGCCTTGCTTCTTCGTTTGACACTTTTCTCGGCACCCTTGAGTGTCGCGGCAAAGCTCTCCCTTTTTACCAACCATCTCGAGACTTGTCCGAAGTTTGTTGCCGGTGGCCTGATGGTGATACGACTGGGAACGCTTGGGGAACGCCTTGCAGAATGACAAAGCCAAAAAACGGCGCAGTCGCCGACGTTATCTGCATGCCGTGATAAGGCTCGCTCGATTTCGTCGCTCTCCCACGCACTCGACTCTGCCGACTCAACCTTCCTTGATACCCACGCGTTGAAGATACAAGAGTGCAGACGTTAGCTGGCGTACGACTCGTTTCGCCTCCTCTGCTTCACTCAACTGCTCTGCCCATTATAATGGAGAAGAAAGCGCCGGCCGATGCAAGACGGTCGATCCTTCCTTTCTATGATGCGCCTCACAGTCCACACAAGAGTCGCAGGCACCATCTAAACCGCGTCCTTATTGCTCTAATTGCTGCGTTTAGCCTTGCTTATCTGGTGAAGACGATACCTTATTGCGTCGATGAGCTCAGACAATCATCGAATTGCGCGACACCGGCGTGTAAACGCAATCCCGCCTTCTTAATCAAAGCCAAACACGGGGCTGTCGCCAGTGAAAATGAGATCTGCTCCAATATAGGTGTACGGACATTGAAGCAAGGCGGTAATGCTGTCGATGCCGCAGTGAGTACCACGCTATGTATAGGTGTGGTGAATATGTTCTCGTGAGTCGTCAATCCATATCATGATCTAATCGAACCGCACCTCTTTTCGCTTCACTCAACTTCCTCAATGCAGTTCGGGTATTGGGGGTGGTGGTTTTATGACAGTCCGTCTGCCTCCTTCGGTTGATGAGACGTCCGATGGCACGTCAACGGTCTACACGATTGACTTCCGAGAGATGGCGCCCGCGTCCGCTCACGAGATCATGTACGCCGGGAAGCCTAACCTCGCGCGTTGGGGAGGTCTTGCTGTCGGTGTACCAGGCGAGCTGCGAGGTTTAAAGACGGCTCATGAGCGCTGGGGAAAGTTGGAATGGAGTGAGCTCGTTGAGCCCAGCGTTCGACTTGCCAAGGGGTGGAAGGTGTCCAAGGAGCTGGAAAGGAGGATTGAGGTGCGTTACTCGGCTGCGTTTCGAAATGCGTGTCATAACTTTTCGATAAAGATGTTCGCGCTGTTGATGCACAACGAGCCTACCTGGAAAGAGATCTTCGCACCTGAGGGTTGTTTACTTCATGAGGGCGATATCATTCGGCGTACAGCCCTTTCGCGCACACTGGCAACTATAGCAGCGGAAGGTCCGGATGCATTCTACAAGGTATAGGTCAGCTGTGATGTTTATTGTTCATGACTAAGTCGCCTGCAGGGTCCCATCGCGGATGCTATTCTGGAAAAGATTCGCCAGACGGGTGGCAATATGACTCAAGCGGACCTCGATAACTACGAAGTTAAGGTGCAACCTGCTCTTGAAGGGACGTATCGCGGACGCAAGATATACACCACTCATGCGCCAACATCCGGGCCAGTTTTGCTGCACATGCTTAATCTCGTCGAGCGATACGACAATTTCTTCGAAGAGGGCATCACTGGCTTGAATGTCCACAGACTGATTGAGATCATGAAATGTGAGTTTCGGTTCACGCATCGTTGAGGAGTAATAATTGATATAACCTCACATCTAGTCGGTTTCGCCGCAAGGTTAGGTGCTACGTCAACTGTTTGCGACCTACCTAGCTGACAGTATTCAGGACGAAACTTGGTGACCCTGCTTTCATGGAGAAGTCGGAAGCGGAGAGCATCCACGAAATATCAACCAAGAAATACGCTGCTACGATTTTCCCTAACATCACTGACGTAGGTGGTTTGCCGTTGATGAAAAGTCTGTTTTTCAAAATGTGACGTAGGAATATACCCACACGCCAGAGTATTATAACCCTGTGTACGATGTACCTACTGACCATGGCACAGTGAGTACATTTCGTAGCGATTTGAGGTCATTATATTCACAAACCTGCAGAGTCACTCCTCTATCGTGGACAAAGATGGGATGGCTGTAGCCATAACTTCCACGGTAAATCTAGTGTTTGGTTCGGCGGTTATGGACCCTGTGACTGGGGTCATATTGAACGATGAGGTAGGAATCACTCAGTTTTGCGTAATTATTGATACTTATAATGTCTGTAAGATGGATGATTTCTCAACCCCAGGAGTCGCCAACGCATTTGGACTTTGGCCATCACCTTGTGAGACCACACGCATTATGTTCCTGGATACATTGAATGAATTTTGGTTTACTAGATAACTATCCTCAACCGGGGAAGCGCCCCCTCTCTTCCATCGTACCTACAATCCTCGAAGACGAGTCTGGAGACTTCTTGACTGTTCTCGGTGCCTCGGGTGGTTCGCGCATCTTTCCCGCTGTCTTCCAGGTGCTGGTAAACTTGGATTGGGGGCTGGACCCCAGCGCTGCAGTGGAGTTCGGCCGCGTACATGATCAGCTGTTCCCTATGTTCGTTGATACAGACAACGTATACCCCGCAGAGATTGTGGAGGATCTCAAGAAGCGAGGTCACAATATAACTAGTACGTATACTCTCGAGATTCCAAGCGGCACACGTACACTTACCTTTCCCCTCTACAAGTCGCCGATATCAGCAGAGTTGCAGCGGTGGTGCAAGTAGTGTCGAGGAAAGGCGACACGCTATACGGTGAGTACGGCCTTGCCTACAGAGGTTCGATGTCATTTACGAGACGGCTGACGACATTTAGCTGCGAGCGATTCGAGGAAACGGGGTCGCGCCGCGGGATATTGACGGGTTTACTTACGGGTTGCCTGTCATAGATCTGGGTTGACTTCGGAACCGACGGTCTTCTTTGATACTATGCATCTAGGTGGTGTATATTATCAGAGCTGGATTGGCCAATTAACTGTTCTACATGAAGTGGGTGTCACGGTATGCGCGAGACATCGCAGGAACGTCGAGAAGAAGCACCTACCAAACATCACGTGCCCCCCGACCAGAAGCTGGCGATTATTCTTGTTCTTCCTGCTTTCTTCTCGCGTGATCGCGGACTTAGCCATCGTTCACGAGTCCGCCCACCGTCGTCCACGGGATCCTCAAATCATGCTGAACGCTGCGCGGTAAAAGCTCGCGTCGTACTATGCTGGCGGATGTTGTGCGAGGTAATACCGGTAGAGAGCACTGCTTGATGCTTCACGCTTCAGCCGATGAAGTGGCGTCGAGGTATAAAAAAGCGGAGCAAGCATGAAGATGGAGCACCGAAGAACTTGACATTTGTTGTTTTGGGTCCACAGAAATGTTTAGTATCGGCCCTCTGGTTGCGTTGGCTATTGCCCTTGCCCCTCTCATCCAGGCTCAGACTGTACCAGAATGGGGACAGGTACGCTTCGCCTCAGTTGATATTGAACCACTCCATTGAGTGCTCTGATCGACAGTGTGGTGGCATCAACTTCACTGGCAGCACTAGTAAGTATCCTTGTCGTGTTGCCGTCCACACACCTCTAACTGTAGTCATCAGCCTGCGTGTCGGGTACTGTCTGCACTGAGCTCAATGCGTACTATTACCAGTGCCTTCCGGGCACAGCTACGACCAGCGTAGTCACGAGCAGCACAATTCCAACCTCGGTCTCTTCTTCAAGCTCTGTGCCATCTACAGTCTCTAGCTCTGCTAGCAGTTCACCCACCGCTGCTCCCACGGGCTTCGTCAAAACCTCGGGTCAAAAGTTCAATCTGAATGGAGAAGATTTCATTGCAGTCGGGTAGGTGTCTAATCCTTGCAGCGTTGCCTCTCAAGCTTCATGTCTTGAATATGACGTAGGGAGAACTCGTACTGGGTCGGTCTGATGGGCTACAGCACAACTGAAATGAACCAAGCTTTCTCGGATATCGCTGGTGCAGGCTCCACTGTAGTCCGAACATGGTGTGTCTACGGAACATCCACGTTCTTTGCAAGTGAAGACTAACCGTCATATAGGGGCTTCAACGAGGTAACCAGTCCCAATGGAATTTACTACCAGTCCTGGTCCAATGGAGTGCCCACGATTAACACAGGCGCTACTGGTCTCGCAAACTTCGGTAAGTAATTTGTTCACCAAAAGAAGTGTTCCTTGCTGACGTCTTTTCCAGATAATGTTGTTGCCGCTGCTAAGGCAAACGGTATCCGTCTCATCGTTGCCTTGTAAGCTACCAATACTTGGATGCATGCGGAACTAACACCGGTGTACAGGACCAACAACTGGTCAGATTATGGTGGTATGGATGTCTACGTGAGCCAGCTCACGCAGACTACTAACCACGACTGGTTCTACACGAATGCGGAAGTCATTGTAAGTGGCTGGCTGTGAGCCTTTGATTGTTGACTTACATCTGACGCTTTCGTGCAGGCGGCTTACAAGAACTATGTGCACACTTTCGTCACTCGCTATATCAACGAGCCTACTATCTTTGCCTGGGAACTCGCCAATGAACCCAGATGTACCGGCAGTACCGGGTACGCCTCGCAGGCTGTGCGACATATGCCTTCTAGCTCATTAATTCGTTTGACAGCTCGTCGTCTGGCACTTGCACCATTAGCACGATCACCAACTGGATCTCAGAGATATCAGCCTACATCAAGTCTATCGATCCTAATCACCTCGTGGCTGTTGGAGATGAAGGTTTCTACAATGACCCCGGAAACCCAAGTTATCCTTACCAGTGCGCCATCCCTCTACTAATATTTTTGAGTACAGAGGTTGATTGTATCCAGGGGTACCGAGGGTATTGATTTCAACGCGAACCTCAATATTAGCACAATCGATTTCGGCACTTTCCACGTACGTCGTTCATATGTTCAGTTATTCAATAGGTACTGACTTCACGATGCAACAGTTATATCCGGTTTGTTGTCTACAGATATCTCGTTGGTTTTTACTGATACCTGAAAATGCATATAGATCAGCTGGGGCCAGACAACGGACCCGACTGGATGGGGCTCTCAATGGATCACCGACCACCAAGCCTCTCAGGCAGCGGCAAACAAGCCCGTTATTGTAGAGGAGTTCGGTGTAACAGATGACCAGGTATCCACCTATACTGCCTGGTATAGCACGGTTGTCAGCTCTGGTTTGACCGGCGACCTCATATGGTGAGCGTGCCATGCAGAGCACACAAAAATCGCTAACGGCATTCCGACCCGAATTTAGGCAAGCAGGGTCCCACTTCTCAACCGGCGACACTCCCAACGATGGCTATGCGGTGCGTCGTATCCTAATACCGAATGCTGGACACGTATTGAACCTTTTACAGGAGTACCCTGACGGCACGGTATACCCTCTGATCAAACAGCACGCCGCAGCGCTGAAGGCTAGGGGATGAATTAAGATGACCTTTGTTCGAAAAGCATTGTATGATTATTACTAGATATTTCACGATGCTGGAATGTAAAATTAGTGTCTCGCTGGTGTCAGAATTGTATTTGCCGACATTCAGGTGAACCTGGGCCAGCGCTGGACTTGGAAAGCTATACTAGCAACGCATCAGTATAGCAGTCATATGATGTATGCCCGTGAGGCGGTCAAATCGTAATAGTGGTAACTTCACCGGTTCTTCGAACTTCAAGTTCTTTGAGTACAGCCGGGGTGAATATTTGTCGTTGTTTGCACAATGTAAATATGGGCAAATAAGGCATCATGGCGCCTAAATGGGTCGCAACTTTGGAATTGTGTTTAGTGGTTGGTCTTGACTCTCTCCTTCACCGTCGTCCTACACAAAGGACTTTATTCTAGAATGGCTGACGTCCCAACATTGAGCATTACACTTCTCGGTGCTGGACAGGAAGTTGGTCGCTCGTGCTGCGTGCTGCAGTACCGCGGCAAAACGATTGTTTGCGACGCAGGAGTTCATCCAGCTTACAGTGGGATAGCTTCATTGCCGTTCATAGATGAATTGGACTGGAGCACAGTCGACGTGATTCTCATTACGCAGTAAGTTAACTCCGTATAATCAACCGAATGTTTTCTAATTCATTCATCAGCTTCCACCTCGATCATGCCGCCGCCCTCACTTACATCATGGAGAAGGTGAGTTGTTTGAGATAATATCGATACATACTCAATATTATTGACTGCAGACAAACTTCCGAGACGGTAAGGGCAAGGTGTATATGACACACCCGACAAAGGCGTTGCACAAATTCATGATGCAGGACTTCGTCCGAATGGGGTACAATCCTATAATCTTTATCTTTACGTTACTGAACCTCACCTCCGCTTTGGCAGTTCGTCAACTTCGGATGCCCTTTTCTCACCACAAGACCTTTCTTTGTCGCTCGCGGATATCATTCCTGTCTCGGCTCATCAAGTCATAACGCCCTGTCCTGGTGTAACGTTCACACCTTATCACGCTGGGCATGTCTTAGGGGCATGCATGTTCCTCATTGATATTGCTGGACTCAAAATCCTGTACACTGGCGACTATTCTCGAGAAGAAGACCGACATCTGGTTAAAGCTGAGATACCACCGATAAGGCCGGACGTTCTCATCGTTGAAAGCACTTATGGAGTACAGACTCTCGAAGGACGAGAAGAAAAAGAACTGCGATTTACTAGCCTGGTGCACTCTATCATCCGTCGTGGAGGCCACGTTCTCCTGCCGACGTTTGCTTTGGGTCGTGCTCAAGAATTACTTCTCATTCTGGATGAATATTGGAAAAAACACCCGGACTTGCATGATGTCCCAGTTTACTACGCTTCTAGCCTTGCTCGGAAATGTATGGCGGTGTATCAAACGTATATCCACACGATGAACGCGAACGTACGGTCGCGGTTTGCAAAGCGTGACAATCCATTCATCTTCAAGTACGTGCTTCGCCTCATGTTCGATATATCACATATACTGATCATGCATACTAGGCATATTTCGAATGTGCCTCAAAGTCGTGGCTGGGAGCGCAAGATTGCTGAAGGGCCTCCTTGTGTTGTTTTGGCCAGCCCAGGTTTCATGGGTTCAGGACCTAGTCGCGAACTTTTGGAGCTGTGGGCACCGGACTCGCGCAACGGGGTGATCATCACCGGATACTCGATCGAAGGCACGATGGCGAGGGTGAGTGACTGCACATTATCGGGAGCTGGTCGTGTAGAACGTGTCGTGTTGTATGTACATCGCATGAAACAATGTACACTTTTTCCCCTCCCGTCACACTCCCGCTCTGCTCGAGCCACGCTGTGAATCTGCCGGAACTCATACATACCCATAGGAAATTCAAAATGAACCTGATGAGATCCCGACCAACAAAGGGGCACCGATCCCCCGCAAGCTGTCAATTGACGAGATTTCGTTCAGTGCGCATGTAGACTACTCGCAGAACTCCGAGTTCATCGAGGCTGTCCATGCTCAACATATTGTAAGTGTCTTTAATCATGCGTGTGTCTATGGCTCATATATCCCCCGTTCATCTAGGTTTTGGTACATGGAGAGCAGACGGCGATGGGACGGTTGCGTGCGGCGATGACAGATCGGTACAAGAACCGGGATGAAGATGTCAAGATACATACACCTCGAAATCTGGAAACCTTGGAACTCACTTTCCGCGGAGAGCGTGTTGCAAAGGTAAGAAGCACATGTTCATGATTTTGATTGCACAGGCACTAATGAGGTTGTTGCGCAGGCTATTGGAGCCCTTGCGACGAAGCCACCGCAGCCTGGTGAAGTGATCTCGGGCTTGCTCGTCTCGAAGGACTACTCGTATACGCTTCTGGACCCACGAGATCTCCGAGACTTTGCTGGACTCACCACTTGTGTGGTTCTCCAACGGCAGAGAGTCATGCTTGCCGTCGGCTGGGATCTGGTGCGCTGGCACTTGGAGGGTATGTTCGGGAAGATTGAGGAGGGTTATGACAAGGACGGGGTGCCCGTTATGCGTGTGAGTGCCCATTGATCATTGCGGTGTTCCTATAGTACGCTCATGAACTACGCAGGTGATGGGTGCCGTAGACGTGAAGCAGACGGGTGAAACTGAATTAACCCTCGAGTGGGATTCGAGTGCAAGCAATGACATGATTGCGGACTCGACGCTCGCGCTCATCACGGGCATCGACAAGAGCCCTGCCTCCGTCAAATGTGAGTATTCTCAATGACCGGTTTTTCCGTCATATCTTTCTCACCCTCGTATGTGCAACAGTGACTACGCACTCACATTCGCATGCGCACGCGCCCGAGCGACCACATCCACACGCGGACAGCAGCGAAGGAAACGTGGCGGTCGCGCGGATCCACCACCTAGCCATGTTCCTGGAAGCGCATTTCGGCGAGGTCGAGCTGCACATGCCCGAAGAGAGCATGGAGACGGAGCAGGGCGAGGACGCGCATGAACCCTCGCTACTGGTTAGGCTCGACGAGGCGGACGCCGTGATCAACCTCCTCTCCCTTGTAAGTCGTCTTCCATACGGCTTGCTTTCATATATCGATTCATATTATTCACAGACGGTGTCGAGCAATAACGAGGCCCTACAGAAACGCGTCGAGACGGTGCTCGACATGGCCCTTGCGACCGTGAGCTCGCTAAACGAGGCCTACACGGCTGGCACATCCCTACTAGGCGACGATGGGGTTGAGAAGGACAAGAGCTCCCCCGAAGGTGGTAGCCCGCTTGCGGTGTCAGAGTCCCCTCAGACCCACGAGACATCCGGCAGCAATAAGGACGTGGAGATGCCCGTTGAAACCAAGCCCCAAGTGATTGACAGGCAGGACGACCCGCAGATGGAAGACCAGAAGGAAACCACGGCCCCCCTGAACCTCAACGAGAACACGAAGGACGTGAAAGCGGACGCTGCGAATGAAGACAAGCCAACGGAGGACGAAGTTTCGGGGGAGACGCAGCAACCCGTGGGTGATACAGTCGCTGAACAAGGTAAAGCGCAGGATGTTCAGGACGGAGAAGAAAGTGATGCGGGTTCTTCTGACGACGATATCATCTTGCAGGTGCATGATTGATCCAGCGGCGGGCATGCTGCATCCACGATATAGGGTACAAAACTACAAATCGCAGGTTTTGTTGCTTCCATTGCTACATTGACCGCGTGCTTCCTCTGCAACTCGCACTTTCAGTTGTTTCTTACTTTTCCTTTCCTTGATAAATGACACACGTTTGTAAAGAGTACCATCAACGGCGTATTTTTGCGTCCACGAATAAACCTTGTTTTGTATTCATACACGGAGCAATGCGATGGCATACGTTCAGGACAGAGTACAGTAAATTTGATGCATTCATTGCAAAACCGGATGACTAGCCGGGTGAGGCGACGACAAGTACACAAAGTATGGGATATCGAGCGAGCCAAGGACGAGGAGTCCTAGCTCCTCGCCCCCTCCAGGGCTCACGAGAGGTAACGTCTCGCACGCGAGATGGGGTGTTGTGTGAGATGCAAATCGCAAAACAGGCAGAGTAACGAAGCCAAAACAGAGCACAGCCAGCGAGCAGACAAATAACAGATAAGTTAGGGGCGACGCGCACTATCTAGTGCGAGTGAGCGCGGTGGGCGCGGCGGCCCGCGGCGATGGCCTCCCTCTCAAGCAAGCTGCGGCGCTTCTTCGACTTGTTGCAGCGACCGGTCGTGCTAGTGGACGTGGGCGAGGCGGCAGATACAACGACGGTGCCGGTGGCAGCTGCTTCGGTAGAAATGGACGCGGCGTCAGTGGAGACGGAGCTGGAGGCGGCGGGGGGTGCGCCACCGACGTTCAGGACGGTGGTGGGGAGGGCAAGCGACGAGGAGACGTCGTCCGTAGTGGTGGGGACCGGAGCGACGGTCTTGCTGGTCGTCACGGGGGATGCAGCCGCAGAGGTCGTGGGCTTAGAGGGAGCAGCCGCGGAAGTCGTTGGCTTAGCAGCCGGAGTGGTCGTAGGCTTAGCGGGAGCAGGGGAGCTCACGGGCGCCGGGGAGCCTGGGTTGCCCTTCGTGGCGTCACCACAGAAGGTGATGAGCAGGTTGACCTGTGGAAGTTGAAGCTCTTTCAGACTGGTGCGTTGCGCACTGTGAGTGTGAGTGTACGCACGTTGTCGACCTCGCACTGAACCTGAACCTGGTTGTCGTTAGGTTGGAAGAACGCGGTGTTGCAATTCGGGGAGTCGCCTGCATGATTAAGGTTAGGGGGTGGTACAGGGACCGCCTGAAGATTGCTCACAAGTCGCGCCCTGGTTGTCGCATCCGTTGTAATAGCTGAAAGACGTCTCTACAGTGTAGGCGTGACTGGAAAAGGGATGAGAGCATGAGAGGGTATGTGTCTATGGACACTTACGGAGGAATAAGACTAATATCCGTCGAAGAGCCGCAACCCGGGCAAGTGGGGTTGGCCAAGTTCATCTCAAGGAGAGGGCAATTCTCGCCATTGAACAGACAAGGTCCTGTCTGGAGGTAGCTAAGAAGCCCAGGGCAGGAGTCAACGCGTGTATCGAGGCCTATCACAGAGGGAACTCACGCAATGCCGTTAATGACTCCATTGGCGGTGTAGGGTTGACCGGTTGAGACAATCTTTCCACCTAGAATGAGAGTGGGCTGCAGAGAGATGTCAACAACGCGTCGGAAAACAGTTCATCAACAAACTCACGGTACCAGTTCCACACCTAGTTCGAGATGCTGTCAATAGGAAGTCCACTTGAAGCGCAAGACGTAACGCACTGGTTATCGAACGTAACAGTATGAGTCTCAGCCCGAACCGCAGAGAGGGCTGTAAAGACAGCAGAGAGACCGAGGGAGACCTGAAGGAACGTGGGGGCCATTGCGCGAAAAGAGGGATAAATTGGGTGGTGTGAAAGACAGACGACGGTCAAGCTGGAGGCTTTAAACCTGAAAGAGTGAAGGGCAAGGCCTCGGCGAGGTCTGAATGGTCGAGTAGCTGGAGGTCGTGGGGGGAGAATAAAAGGACAGGAGGTTTACATTTTTCATGGTGACCATCCCGTGGCGGTGATCTCCTTTGTTGCGCTGATCCTTCTCATGATCCTTTCTCACAACTCACACATATGTTACCCGCCGCTGCAATTGCACCCTCGACTTCATTTTCAGCACTCGACTCGGAGTCGACACGAGTATTAAAACATCGCGCACACCGTTTTGCCAGCTCGTCGTCAAGGCGTCTGCCGATGGAGATAGATCGCAACAACGCATGCCGCACTCACGAGGAAAGAACTTCGGCGTCTCATTACAGCAAAGCAGTAGACGGATATGTATGTTGATTTGGGGGCTGAACTTGCATAAGGGGTGCTCTGTCCACACGAGGGTATCGTGAGCTAGCAAGGAGTGTGTGGTCACTTGTTACGGTCACACCGGTAGCAGTAGAAACGACAACAAAACTTACAACATGATCCTGACCGTCTTCTGTGATTCAAGTGAGATATCAGTGCAAAGCAACACTAAGATTGACGGAAACTATCTGAATAAAAATGTGTGAAAATACAGCCAAGAATGCGCAAAAACTAGTGTATAATAACAGCCGCGGATATAGGCATATAAGAAGGAACGTACGATTCGTCACATATATATCGTCAGTCATACAACATCCTCCCCTTACGCTTCCGCCTGTTCCCTCCGGTGAAACTGCGAGCGCGAAGGAGACGGGTCGGCCTTGGCGCTGGGTGGCGGCTCCTCAGCCTCCTCGATCGTCTCTGCACTGGGGTGTCCCTTCCACTTTCCTTTTGTATCCGTGACAGCATCGTCCTCGGCTGGTGCGGCTAGAGCCCGCTCAAGTGCCTTCTCGCCCCGCTTCTTCAATCTCAGAGACGTTGCGGCCTGCAAAGAGTCGATGTAGGACTCGTACTTCACGATCTCGGCGAGCAAGTACTGTGAACGCTTGCCCCAGTTCGCCTCCGCTTTGACGCGATTGGTCGACCGGGCAGCGTACTAAAAAAATAGAATGAAACAACACCGTGTCAATGTCAGTCGCGAGTGGCAAAAGACGGCAGACGTACCAGACCCAGCATCGGTGTCCTCAGCTCGTTGTGTTGTTGCAGATCCTCCTTCAAAGATACCACGTGCTTTTGGAGAGCCTCGAGCTGCGCTTCCTCGTCATGGTTACTCGGCACCGACGGAGGCATCGGAGGTTTCCAGTCGTTGACAAAGGTACGATCATTCCAGGGGGACTTGTCTGCTCGCACCGTCGCCGCAAAGTCCTTCTTGCTAAATTTGCTCCTCCCGCTGCGACCACTACGCACACTCATATTGTCTGTGTTGTCCACGGTAAAGTTGTCCTCGGAGATAGACCGCGCACGCGTAATAGGGTCCATCACGCGATTCCAGCCATACTCCATGTTGGAGACACCTCCCGCCAGAGGTTCTTTACTTTGCCGTGCTGCCCAGTAGTTACACGTCGAGACCCATTCGTTGACGAGCTCCTCGGTGCCAGCTTGGAAGAAGTATACACCACCGTTGGCTAGAGTCAGTACCATGCAATGCGGTCGTTGGCGGTTGTAGCCAGGAGGAGGCAACGCGTGAGCCAGAGAGTGCGCCAACAGTACCGAACCAACCGATTGTGCGTTTTCCTGTTCAAAAGGTCAACTTTTGCCATGCAGGATCATGATTTAGGATCACGTACGAGCCAGTTGCCTCCACCGACAGCAGATGTACCACCCGAGCCATGATCGCCAAATACGAACATGCTTAGCTCGCCCTTTTGGATGACGACGAACACATCCAGCCAAGCTTTGGACTTTGCTCGTTTCCCAGTGGACTCCCAGTATTGCTTGCGACACAGCATTCCTTCCTTCGCCCAGGGCGGGCCTAACAACGCGAGCTCCTCATCCGTGATACTGACCTCGGTCGAGATGGATTGGTCGCTCCTCGTGCTACGTCCATCGTCTTCTTGCGCCTCGCGGATAATGGTATGTGAGAGGTTCGATGCAAAACCAAGAGTCGGGGTCAGGAACGAGATGTTCGAGGCGTGCATGCCCTAGACAAGGTTCGTTAGATCAACCATCTGTGAGCTGTCTGCGTACGTACATCATGCGAGGTGGCAAAACTGGGGGCGGGGCTGGCTCGTCCATCGAGTTGGTTGCCATATGGACTGAACCCAGATTGAGCAGTAAGAATGGACTGCAGACCACGGATGCTTCCACGCTTGAAGCTTGTCAGCCTGTCGTTCTGCTGTCCTCGCAGACTGCGATTTCTAAGCACCGTGCCATACGGACTTAACGACGACGTCGAGGCTCGCGCGTTCAGCATACTACCGATCGGCTGCAAAATCTGTTGATTCTTGACAGAGGAATAGATCTCCTGTATAAGACACATCTGTCAGAAATGACCTTTCCGTTGTAGAAGGATACTAGCCTTCAGCATGCTCTCCATTTCATTCTCCCAGTTCCGGTCGTAAACCATGGGCGTAGAACCGTTGTCCGGAGTCTTGATCTCATGATGTGTAGATGCCACAGAAACAGCGCTCTCATTGGCAGGCGTGAGCGCAGGTGTATTCGCTGACGTAGTATCCGACGATGCTATAGTCAACTGTCCACTGGATGGCGCCTTCACTCCAAGACCGGAAACGATGGCCTCGCGAGTGACACTGTTCCAACTGGTGATGCTATCGCTTCTCTTGATCGTGCGGCCGCCGTTGGGAGCGCTGTCGCTGACATCCGACCCTCCTCGCAAACTGCTCCAATCGTCGAATGTCAAGTCCGATGATGAACCAGGCTGGAGCTGTGATTGAATGGCAGCTAGTGTGTTGCGAACGAATTGCCCGCGTGACATGCGTGAAGTGAGCTCCGCAACATGCAGGTCCGTATTCAAAAGCAATAAAGAGTACGAGACCGCATGAACAACGCCTGACGCATTACTTTAGAGATGCATCCTGACGCCTATACAGAGGGCACTCACTTGCACTACCAAATATCGTGGTAGGATTACAATCCCAGTATCGACGAGCAAACTCTTCCAAGATACGATCGACTTGTTGAGTTTCTGCCTTCAGATATAATTTGGCACATAAACGTCTATTTGTGGTTAATCAAGTAACCGTAACACGTTGGAGCTAATCAATGCGCACCTGAAAGCATTGTCCAACCGCATATTAGAGAAATCAAAGAAGTCCACGTAGTGGCGTAAAGCAACTTTGTTGATGAGACCTCTGCAGGAATGATAAGCAAACGGTCGCATATATTCGAATTAAGAGACACGAACTGTCCACCGAGCCATTCAGCAATCTTATCTTTAGCGAGGAACTCTTCGTCTTCCGACCAGCATCTACTGGCAAGCTCTTTACCTCTGACAGCGAGGTCTGCTGTTTCTTCTGCCTTACTGGGAGAACGGTTAGAAGCGAATCGTCTGAGCGCAAGATCGTGGTTAAGGTCTTGTTGTGAGGTTGTAGACTGGCCGGCGACTGTATGCATAATAAGCTAGTATAGGAAGATAGTAACACAGAAGGACGTACAGAGTCGGCCCTCTTCGCGGGCAGGGATTAATGAAGGCTCAGAGCTCGATGCAGAGGAGCGGTGCTGCACACGTAGCCTGTTGTTATCTCGGGTGGGGGAAGGAATGTAAGTCATGGATGTTACTGCGTTGCGTGCAGGTGAACGCGGTCCGTAGCGCAAACCCGACACGCGAGGCGGAGCGACGGAGCCTGAGCCAGAACGAGCTCGAGATGGGGATGCAAGGAAGGGGTCACCGTGGGGGAGACGACCAGCAGCTTTCAACGGGGATACGGGCGGTGAATCATCAGTGCCTGATTCTGGCTGTATAGTCACAGATGGAGTGACAGAAGTCCCTGGAACGGAAGATGTACGAGTTTGCGTCTTCGGTTGGTTGGTGCGGGTGGTGACATTGTCACTGTGCGATCGACCAGATGATCCCGGTCTTCGTGCAGGTGTAGACGGAACGTGCAAATCTAACGAAGTAGAGATTGGATCAAGCTGCAAGAGTTCACCCTTGAAATCAGTTATGATCCCACTGAGTGCAGAATGCCAGCCCGATTCCGAGGAATCACTGGACCGTGGCATCGGTGTTGAAGAGGACGCAGCCGCCATCACTCTCTTCAGATCAACGTCGCTCACGCTCATGCTCCTTCGCTTGCTCCTGGCTTGGCCAATGGTGCCGGCTGTGGAAGAATCATGAGTAACTGTTGCGGTTGGTGATGGTGTGCGTGCTCTTTGTTGTACGAGAATCACCGACTGATCATCATCACTGTCGTCGATTTCTGGCAATGAGTCCTTCCTGCGTATCTCAGGCAGAGGTTTCTGCATGTTGGCTGAAGTGGAAGTCCTGCTGACAGGGTCATTGTCATGAGACTCTCGGGTTTGACTATGTGCCTTGGGTAACGGTGGGACTGGTGGGGGGAAGGCGTCGAACATATGATGCGATGAATAGGATGGACTGGTGGGTGGAGATGTAACAGTTCTCTGTATATAATTATAGATAAACCCGAAGAACTCAATGAGAGTAAACTCACGGAACGTTCACGGGTCGACGATGTACCACCCAGCATCTTTCCGAGGAATGCGGTCGTCTTCGCGCGAACAGAAGACATAGACGTCTTAAACGATATAAGCCAGGTCTGGCAACTCAATAGAGGTGAAGACTCACTTTCGAGGAGATATCTCTCATAGAAGCCATTGACCTGGGACTAGCCAGCACCCAACTCGAGTCCGGGTTGCTAGCTCCACTTCCACTGTTGCTAAGTAGACCGCTAGCTTTACCCTTTCCTTTCGACGCATGTGGTGCCCGCGGAGACGCGACAGATGGCGACGCGGCCGAAGAAGACGTTGAAGAACGTCCACGACCAGCACGAGAGCCGGGGCTTGCATTAGTGTCTTCCGGGCGACGGTTGGGGGTAAGAGGTGGCAATGGTGTGGTATCTCCTGAACGTCCTTCTCGACGAGCAGCGCTCTCTCGCTTGCTCTTCCTGAGGAGGGTGGCCAAGTCTGGACTGCTAGCAGTACCAGCCGAACGATACATCGAACGCCTCTTGGTCTGCAGGTCCGTATCCTCCACCGCGTCGTAGTATATCTCTGGTCCAGATGAGGATGATGAAGAGTCCCTGGCGTATATGTTTGATGGGCCTGCAGCCCGGCTGCCAGGCGAGGGTGTTGGCGGTACTATGGTGGGAGTCGCTGGCTGGAAGCCGATGTAAGGTGTTTTCTGCGGAGGCGAGGGGGAGGAGAACGGGCTCGACGAGTTTATGGAGCTATTAGAGGTATCCAGTACTCCCAGGGTATCGACGTCGAGGCTTTCCTTGAGCACGACAGTTCCTTCCGCACGCAGAGCCTGCTCGAAGTCTAAGTCTGTACGAGAGACACGCCGGTGGGACTGTCCATGGGGGTCCCTGGACCCTACAGGCTGGAGACCGCCAGAGTACGAAGATGGCGGTACCAACGACCGCGGAGACGGCTGTCGAAATAGAGAAGCCAGGGTGGTATGAAAACGCAGGAGGCAAGAGCCGTCCCCGCTGCTGGCGGTGGTGAAGCCACTGATCGCAACAGGCGCCAAAGTTCACCCCAACCGCATCTGCCAACGAGACTTGACGAGACCGCGACTCAAATGCATGTCGCGTGTGCAACGTTCCAGGTACCCAACCACCAATGGTCTCATTTCAATCGACAGATATTCAGTCACTAATAATATCTATGCATGAGATCTACTGGTCGTGGTCGTACAGAGATTCGTGAGATGATATGGCATGGACGAAGCCTCGCGAACCAAATCCGCTACAAAAATTCTAATCGAAGCAATTACAAACATAGTTAGCCCAAGAGATCGTGTGGTATCAGAAAACATATGGATCAAAGGAAACATTACACTCCAGCACCCTCATCGCTGTCCTTGCGAGATGAGGAAGATATCATTTGAGCACCTGCAGAAGTCCGTCGTTGCCGCTTCATCGAGCCTCCGGCTGCGCTGGCACCTATCCGACTTGTGGGTGACAAACGCGAGCCCGACAGTCCACCTGACATAGTGCCAGTAGTAGATGACCGCGGTCGGGTCGACGATGCAGCCAATTTGGGCAGCGACGAACCTCCTTTCCGAGATGCGCTATGTGGCGTTCCAGACGCGCGATTCCTGCTGCACGTCAGACGTAAATTCCAATAGAGCGCTGATTGACTACCCACCGTTTCTTGATTACATCTGTCTTCAACGACAGGGGACGTACAACACCGTGGAGTTTCTATGCAGCCATGTCAACGTCTGCATCAAGGAACACAGTCTAGGCACTCACAAAGAATAATCCGCAAGCATTACCTGGAAAACACATGAATGAGCGTGGGCTTGGAAACGCGGAAATTAAAGCAACAAACAGAGTGGCTGTCCCTCGGGGTCTCGTCGCCACAAGGGTGTATTAGTGGTCTGACAATTCGTGCAGACCGTTGGTGCTGCCTCGCCGTTCTCGTCGGAGCCTTTCGAAAGTCCCGAGGATCCGCCAGCCAGTTCAGGAGTACTACGACGGTGTGAGCAACAACAGAAAAGAAACAGAAGCGATGCTCACTTCTTCCGTCCTGACCGCGACGCATCCTGCGACAGTCGTTTCGTAGTCGCGATCTTACGGGACGGATTTCTGCCCGAGTTACCACTCGGCAGGCCCTCGACGGACGGTGGTGTTGAGGCATTAGACGTATTGTAAGGTTCTGGTGAAGCGTTAGAACTGCTGTTAAGCCCGTTGCCCCAGCCGTCGCTTGACGGACTGGGGTGGAAGCTCTGGAAGGGGCCCTCCGAGTGGTCGACTGGGAGGATCTGTGTGGGGTCAACATGAGTGTAGGGATGGTGAATCGACGAGTGGTTGTCGAGGTTAGGGAACATCATTCCCATTCCAAGAAGTTGTTGGTATTCGAGGGCGCTGTCGTCTAACCCTGCCATGTTAGCGACGTTCAACTGCGCATACCCCTCGGCTACCGCGACCGATGCCGCCGCCGCAGCGGCGGAGAGACCCTCGCTGCCAGGCTCGACGGGTGAGTATGTGCCGTTGAGCGACTGGCGTAGGGATTCCGCGAAACCTGCGTCAGACAAGCGCGGCTTCATCGGATGGTTCATGTGCGATAAAGGATTGGGTGAACCGCCGCCACCCGCGACGTCGAAGAAGTTCTCGTATGGAGGGAAGGAGAAGTTGAACGCCGAGCTTGGGAAGGGACTACTCCGCTCTACATCTTGTTGTTCCTGAAGACCTACGGCATCCACAGCGACTGGATCGCCACGCAACATACTCTCAGCATGTGGTGCATCAGCCCGCCGCTTCGTACCAAGAAGTTTTTCAGGGGACAGGGGCTTGCCGTTGACTTGGTGCCGACCACTCACCCCGACAAAGATGCCATCCTTAGCCACGGTGTGGTCAAAGCTCGTCTTGCGCACGTGCTTGGGGAACGTTCGCTGCTCCGGCGACGGCGCCGTCGACATGCTCGGTCTGTTGAACCCGTGCAGCCCAAACGAGGGAAGCGACGAGGGATGCCCGGCAGGGCTGCTTAAAGCTGAGAAGGAGGGGATGTCGGCGTACTGGCACTGCTCCGCGTTGCTCTCATATACGGCAGTTAGTCCCATCTGTGCGGTGAGCGACGTGCGAGGGCTCCGTCGACCCGAAGATGAAGATAGTGGTATCGGTTTAGACGGAGACGAAAGGGCCTTTGGCGGAGACACGCTAGGGAACTTGAATTGGTTCTGTTGTTCTGCCATCAGGCCTGACATGGGAGGTCGTGAGCGCGAGCGACTAGCTGGGCGCCAATCCATCGGCACGCGCGAGCGAGATCTACTCATTGCTCTCCAATCCATAGACACTTCGCTATATGGCGACATTCTTCACTGAGAGGAGAAATTTGGAGTGAATAAAAGGGACCTACTCGGTGTCCTCCATCCCGTCTTGATTGGTACCATCGAAGCCCACAACGCGAACCTTGGCCTTGCCCTTCGACCTCCCTCTCTCCTCCGCCGCTTGATCTGGCTTGTCAGTTGTAGTGGATGGGCGCTCCGAAGTGGTATCCTTGCCCTCGTCTCCGCCAGCTGGACCCTCTGTGGGCGACAAGCTGTCTCCTGTCTTGCTCTTCTCCTCGTCCTCTCTCTTCTTCTTCAGTGCCAATGCCATCATCCGCCACGTGAGATTTTCCATCCTCTGCCCATGCGGTAGCGTAGCTTTTGTCTTCGCGTACATCTTCCATACTTGGGTAGCAAGAGGGTCCTCTCTTGCGAGTTTCTCGGGATCGACATCGTCTGGTGACAGCTCAGAAAATTTGAGATCGGGCGAACCTGACACGATAGGGGACGGAAAACCACTTGGTGGTCCGTCATTGAGAGAAGGTTTCCGGACTGGAAAAAGATCATCTGTGAAGAAATCCGACATTTTACGAGCAGGTTTTGGACTACCTGCAGACGTAGGGGCTGTTGATCGACCAGAATCTGCATAGGTAGAATATGTAGACGGGCTGGATGACGTTCCTGCCAAAGGATCTGAGAGAAGATGCGAAGGTATCGCAAGGGAATTGAGAGGCGTAAACGGTGGTTCTGGAAAATTTGGAGAAGACGGAGCAGTAGAAGTAGGTGACATCCATAAAGAGGGCGGTAGACCAGCTCTTGGGGGGTCAGAATAATATGACTCGTTTGAATGTGACGAAAATCCTGTAGAGAATGGCTCTAACGGGGATCCGTTCACTGCGTTCACAGACAGTTCTCCCCTATACATAGAGCCAGACATATGTGGCCCATACGCATGAGGCGTTACAGAGCTTTGCCTCTCATTCGTCAGCCCGGGCAAATCGCCGCTGGAGAATGCATGATCTAAACCTAAAGATTGTTTGTAACCAAGAAGTCAGGTCAAAATTCTGCAAACACGTGAACGAGAACGCACCTCCACCAGGCGATCTGCGCTTGCCGAAAGACAAGCTGCCGGACTGTGTGCGTATGTGCGTGGGGGAGACACGTTGGGACACCGGAGGTGTACCAGAATAAGGAGACTGTAACGGAGACCACGGTTGGCTCGTTCGAGGTGACTCTTTCACGTAAGGACCGGAAGAAACCCTGGTATAATCGTTAGGGCGCATAGCAGTTGCAGGCAAGCTAGACGGGAGTCCGGGAGTCGCAGGACCCAACACGCCTGACGCGGCGAGGGCTGCGAACGTAGAGGGGTCAAGAGGAGAAGAGAAAACGTTGCCCCAGTCGCTATTGGGGACGGATGGGCGTGAACTCGTTTGACTTGACATATCGGGTGCGCGAGGGATGGAGGGAAGCGTGGGGGACGTATGCTGGACGGAGAAGGGGTGCGCTTGCGCAGAAGAGGAGGTGGTGAGGGCCATCTGCTGCAACCATGGAGAAGACGCAGAGGAGTTGGGTGCCGAGGGATGGGGGCTGCGTTCGACGGGCGTGGACGCCGACGAAGGTTGGGAGAGTATTGAAGTGTTCACGTTGACGGTGGGTCGTCCCGGGGGAGACCAGATTCGTGGCAGAGGTTCAGCAAATCCTCGTCCAGACGAAGTAGAAGGTTCCATAAAGCGCGCTGTGTGATGCAGGAGACCATCTGCATTGAAATGGATACAATGGGAAAGAAATAACGGTCACGCACGTCTGAGACCGTGGATGCAGCTGCCGCGGTCGGTGGAAGGAGAGCAAGCTCCTTGTGGCTGTCAAGAAAGCAGCAGTGAGTATACTTCGTGAAAGAAAGACGTCTTGCGGATTCACAAGCGTGAAACGCTCCGGGACTCGTCGAGGGATGGCTGCAAGCGTGCTGGAGAGTGCCAGGCGGTGAAGAAGACCTGCGGACCGTATTCGGAGATCGCTTGTGAGGCGCCCAAATATTGGCGATTTATATTTTATTCCGTTTATCCACGCAAATTTTTGAGGACTTACCTACCAAACACGGGGGTAGACGCCCAAGATCAGTCTCGATTCGACCTATAACTCGATCGTTACCCCCATTTCTGGAGAAATCCTCCCACGCTACGTCTCCTGAAGTGGCTCGCTTCAACCCCCGCGTAAGGCATTCTCCCGCCAGCAATTATCGTGTTAATTATTCCGCACTTGTGACTCCCGACGACTCGTCGCTCGTCCCACTTGCGCGCAAACAAGTTTTCTCTGCTCGACCCCTGGCGACCCGCCACCGTCCTAGCCTGTGTTATTGCCGTCTTGCATCGCGTCTAGACGTCTACCGCGGCGTGCCGGTAGCAGGGCAGGAGTGACCGAGGTCTTCGGGCATCAGGCTGGAATCCCGGAATTTCACATAACGCGGCGCTTGCAATAACCTGTTCTCTCAGTCCGGCGGCGCGCAGAGGCACGCCAATAATTATCCTTGCGTTTCAACGTTTTCACCTGCTTCAATCGCCCTCAATCTCTCCGTGTCTCATTGGCAAGCTCGCTGCCAACGTCGTCAACGTCGCTTGCCGCTTGCCTGCTATATTCGTGGCACAGGACCGCGGTAGCGGCCCCCATCTCACTCCAGCTTTGCATGCTCTCTACTTGGTCTTTTTTCCCACCACCCGTCCTCTGTATGTTAAGTACGTCGCTGCTGGCAGTCGCACATCAATCAATAGCCTGCCTTCTGTCGAATCCACTTGAAATCTGATTCCGTGTGCTGTGTATTGTTGGGACATCAGCTACGCTTTTGCCACTCCGCAAGCGTACTGCTACTTTCGTTTATGGACTAGAATCCCTTGCATTCACTTCTCCATCAGCTCCTTACGGCCGCCACAGAATCAGCTTGTGTCTTCCATCCGCATGACCTGGTGTTCCCAGGGATCCCACTCCTCGAACCCTGCCCTGTCGCGTTCACTGCAGCAGGATGGATCTGCTGAATCTCTGTGTTGATGTGTGATAACCGACGCCTGGCGACACGATCTTCCTCCATACATCATCCTTTCCCTTTCAGCCGCGTCAAAATCATTTCAAGGCACACAGCGCACTGCTCATAGAGGTGTCATCATCACCGCATCATCACCTAAGCGTAGTTCGTCACTGGCACAGTGTCCAGCTGTACACACTGATGTACGCCTGCACTTGGCGTCCCCGAATCCACCATTGTTGGCCGCGTGACCTTCCTCTTGTTGCCTGTTCTGACCCCCGGACAGAGTATGTGCGGCATAGCAACTCATTTGCGATCGCAGACGGCTCTGGGCGGGCTCCAGCGGCAAATTGACACCTTCAAGTGTCTTTCTTGACTCAGAACCTTGAGGACATAACATCCGACTCCCCATCCCATCAGCACCGATGCACCGAATGGTTACGCCTGGACGGCCGCCCCAAGCAGAAGTTCTGCGCAGAAAAAACATATGTCCTCCCGGCCTTGACAATGATCATTGTCATCATCGGTAGTTGGCACGTCCTAAACCTCGCATCATTCTTCAAGGCCTCACTGACCGACGCGTGCACCCGCAGCCCATTATTATTCCCGAGCGGCGCCCCGACCTGGTGCGCTCATGTAGGAGGCCCCACCAGGTAAAGCGGGCATGAGGTGATGCTTGTCACAAGGATGCTTTGACGGCACCATGATGGCAATACCCGCTCTGCTTCAATAGCAGCGTCTCAAGCTTCTACTCAACATGCCTCTGCTCATGTGAGAAGACCGCTGATGACGCTGTCAGCGTGGTTAGTGCTGAATCTATTGAAGCAGACACCGTATTCACACCGTAGCATTGTTAGGTTCCGACCGCACTGTCCATCGCTGTTTTCGCCATTCAGCGCCTTCTGGTGGTCCCTCATACGCAGAGAAACCTCCCTTTGGCCCCCGTGCGAAACAGTGCTGCACGACTCGTTTGCCGGTACGGCATGTAGGTGGCGCCGGCTCTCCTTGCCCTCCTCTCCCCTGCGCTCCGCCAAAGTGCTGGATACATCAGAAGTCATTTTACTGTTCTCACTGCGTCCATTCAAGCCCGCTTTGAGGGTCCGCTGTACATGGATCACAACGCCTGCGGTGTCTCGACCAGGACGCCGTGCAAGACGCGTCGAAGTTATGCCGCGAATTTGCTACGCGCTTTTCGAGGCCTTGCTGGTTCTCGGGGGGATCGCGCGCACGCCACACGCTGTGCAGCAGAGTTCCTGAACATTCAGGATCACTTCACGATCTCACCAAGGCAATTGCGCTCCTCCAGAAAGACGATTCGGATCTCACGATCTTGCTAGATCATCCAGGGGTGCATTGTGCACTAAACCCATTGGGAAGGGAAGTTGTGGGCAGAGAAGCTCCCGATCATCCCGGGAAGTGCCACACCTCGGCAATGTCGTACATACTGCTGTAGTAAGGGACTGTAAGTAGTCGCTGGCACTGTGCAGTCAATGTGTATTCATGATGCGGTACACGCCCAAATTAAAATAGGAACACGCAACGTCGCTTGCGCAGTGCGACACAACAGGTCTCACTTGTGACAACCGATTATCGGCATACTTCGGTGCTCTGCACATGGGTGCAGTCACTAGACGGTGTGGTTTACCCTACTCTGAGCACTAAAACTTCACCCATCCTTTGTCCCGGGATGCTTCATCCCGTCTGGAGATCACCACAAAGTTCCTTTCGTACGCACTAAAGCGTCGCCGACCGCGTCGGAAATTGACAGGATCATGCTCCAGCTCGATTCCCCCGATGCGCAGTCTACTGCCACCAGCGAACTGACCGCCGTAAAGGCAAGACGTCTTGTGCTGCCCGCCTGCTCTCTTGCCGTTGAACGGTTGAGGCCTGACGACTGCATCAATTTTTGCGGACCCCACTGTAACCCTCGTCTATACTTCATAAATCCTCGAATTCATTCTTGTCGTCGCTTTTGAGGACTCCAGGTAGCCTGTCGTCCGCCTTCGCCGCCTCTATTGCACGGCAGAACATTGATCGAAATACCAGTTGTCTTCCAGCAGTGGACCTTACGTCCAGCATGGCGGGCCGGGAAGGTTTAAGGCAGACTGCATGTCAGTGGATCTTCCATTCCACTACCACGAGGCAGCGTTCCTAGTCGTAGAGTGAGAGCCTAACAGACAGAGAAGGACGACGGCGCCTTCGAATGGAAGCAGAGTCACCCCTCGGTACCGTGTTCCCGATGGTTGAATTGTGAACGTGAACAGAGTCGCTTCGTTTCGCGGGTGGTCGTGAGAGTCGTAATATAGACGTGTGAAGGGTGCATTCATATTCAGCTTGCGTGGCTGCGTGAAGAGAAAGAGCTGTGGTGAATCTACGAGGATTCACCGGATAGACGGTGCTGTCGCACTGAGTTGCGTCCTGCGATGGACCAATACAAGATGTCTGTGCAGTACCTGTCTCACGTAAATGAGGCGGGCCGTGAAGTACAGGCATCTGGCATTGGTCACCCTCAGAACCTCCGAGAAGAGACAAAGTACCAGTTGCAAACCAGGCTTCATAGCTGCGCAGGTGGGGGGCCATTTATACAAGAATGCATAGGCCGCCTCGGTGAGGACCTTACAAGTCACTGCCGATCATGTCTGCGGAGGTGTCGCCTTTCTTTGCGCTTTCACGCTAATAGATTGCTTGACCAGTATGTAACGGCTAACTACAGACAAGCGTACAGCACCTATGATTACAGGGGTATGATGCGATATGCGGCGACTAATCTCCCCTCGTCAACTTCCTGTTTCCCTGACTCTCACTTGTCACGCCGGGTGACACTGCGGTGGACCGCGCCTCGCCATCTATGGCCTTAGATGTGTTCGGGGTGAATGCTTCCCCATCTTCGCTCCGCCCGATATCCCCTTTTTCATTCACGCTTCCAGTCTGCGTGGGCTTCTCTGCATCCTTGGCAGCATCGGCAGGCGCCTCATCCGTCCATTTCCACGCTTCACTTAACTCGCCGCGTGCAAGCGCCGTGAACACGAACGAGAGGATGCAGGCAGGGCTAACGGCGAACTTGTCAGTGAATTTGACGCGAAAGCAGTACAGGCACTCACCTCAGATACAATAGAGCAGGTTGCGCTGCTTTGAAGACGTGCATCACCGTCATGGTGGTTCCTAAGCCCGAGGCATAAGCAAACACGGCCGCGTAGAAGTACGGTTTGCTAAAACCGCCTTCGAAATTTCTTGACGAGGCCTTGTGGTAGTCGTACCGCAACGCCAGCGCGACAAACATGCCTGGAACAACTATGTCGCCCAGACCCAGCATAGTGAACCCTCTTTCTGTGGTAAAGCTTAGAGACTTTGCCCATAGAAGTTTTATTGGCACGTCCAAATTGGTTGCAACCTTGACCATCTGAAAGAAAACAAAAAGATATTCAATCTCCCGTATGAGCGCCCTGAACGAGAGACTTCTGACCACTTCGGTACCGAAGACCCACCACACATCGTAAAGGAAGAGGCCAGACAAGAGGATGCAACCCGTCTTGAACGAATCAATGGTCAAGAGGGATAAAGCATTGAAGGAAAAGGTCAGTGCCAATATGTCGGTCAGGATCGCGGACCTGCGCGTTTCACTGCCACCGAAGGTGTAAAGCACGGACGGTATAGCTCCCAGGGGAATCAGAAGCAACGAAGGCGTGCGGAGAGACAACGTGAGTAATTCTGTAGATGATTTCAGCTAGAGAGGACGAGAACCATCCGGCCATACATTACCTCTCGGACCCTTTAAGGTCATAAACTTGATGACATCGTATTGTCTCCAGCGGGTCGGCCCCATTAACCACCTCACGAGGGAAATTAGAGCCTATACTCAAGCTTAGTGGCATAACTTGACATTTAGTTATCCACTGACCTTTCCACCGCTGCCAACACCAGCCACAGTGAAGTACCACTGGAGTAACCAGTTGATCCACTCTGTGCCGAAATATTTTACGACCAAATAAAGGCCAAATAGCACTACAGAGCCGATCTATCACGGTCTTTCAGCGAGCCCGCTCACGCAGATTGATATAAATGATAAACGCACCACAGGGAATAGCCAAGCGTCCTCTGAAGAGAGCCGCTCCGGTTGTTCCTCCTCATCTTCGTCGGCAACGCCAGGTCCTGCTCCATCAATAGGCTTTTGCTTGGTAGGCTGCGCAGTAACATGTAAGATGAAGCATAGGAAGTGTCAGAGTTCAAATCAATAAAACGAACCGGTAGAGACCCAAATGACCCTGTGTACACAGAAAAGGTAGCAAGAGTGAGGAGACCAGCGTAAGACGACAATAAATCCCAGTCACTCATACTTTCTGCTAGGCGAATAGAGCCTAGGGGGCTTATAGCACTGAGATAGCAGAGGTGAATGAGTCAAGATTATCCGAGCACTTTAACCGGAGAGGCGAAGATAATCCTTGAAAGAGTGGCTCAGATTTATGGGTGTGTATTTAAAGTCCTTACCCACAGTGACAGCGCGAAGCAACGAGCGTATAGACGCCCATGCTAAAGCTCGCGTTTTTCCATATAAGGAATATTTCGGATCACGTGCGTGATCATTTGCACGGTTCGCGTCAATTTGCAGTCTGCCGACCATCCATTGCAAACGACCACGACATCGGACATGGCAGGACACGACTGCAAAAAGCGCAAACATACTAGCTCACATAAAGCGCGCAAGTCGGTTGCTCTGGATGCTATCTCGAAGAGGATGAAGCAACACAAAGGGCGACCCTCGCGAGCTCAGCTAGCGGAACTAACGGCAGAACTAGACGGTCGGATGGCGGATGTGCATGCGTCGTATTCAACAGTGAGGTGTAATCACGCAGCTCAATTCAGGCACTGTCTGACGTCTTTGAATAGCCTGTGCCAATAGGTCATCCTGACATAGGGCCCAAGAGCAATGACACCAGCAGTGCCATGCGAGATCTGACCGAGGTTTTACGTGGACTGTGACGCCCCACTCCTATCAATAGCCTTGAGCTGAATCTCGTCCACCGCCCATCTATCACAGCATGAGGATGACTTCAGCTTCGCGTGCCGCTCATTTATATCATTCCAACGCGTTTCTCCCGGGCCCTGGGACAACTCGCCTCGAAGTCACACCGGCTGTATACCCTCGCGAGTATTTGCAGCATCAACGATGTGGAATGGGAGAGCTTACTTATACCTTCCGGTGGTACCGGATCATGTGCACCTTTTATGAAGACATCAGTATGTGGAGTATGATGATCATCTCAGTCGCATGTAAACTCAGGGAAACTTCGAAAATCGTATATTGAGCAAGACGCACTAGCTACGCGAACGTCGTACAATCGAGACTCGGACGTAAAGCTATAACGGGTTCAGACATGAAAGCAGGGAAGAACGTCGAATACACAGTCCGTTTCGTCGAGAAGCGAGACGGGGTCCAGGGTTACAGAATAAACAATGATACAGATCTAGAGGTGAAAGTCAATAACGTAGCATTTCGTTAAGGTAGGTCTTCCCAGTTCGGCCTGGCTTGAGGGGAGGTGATGGACAGCTTTCCCATGAGCTTCCGCTGGCGAAGGTTTTTCACTTCTTGATTGATCAAATCACGGAGACGTTCCAAATCCAGGCTGCGCTCTGCACGAGACCCCATGAGAAGATTTCGCCATATACCCGCAGCAGCAACGGAATTGTCGATGGCGAGCTGCATAGGACGGTGAAGGCGAACCATCTTCTGCATAAGGCGGTCTGGGCTGGGGTATATGGCGTCAGGCCACGCTAGACGAATTGCGAACCACCATCCAAGAGGCTAGAAGAAGATAGAAGAGAGTCCATTCAGGAACACTATTGCTGAGAGAGTCATTCGCAAGTACTCACGCGGCCATCTGGAAGCGCTTTGTCTGGAAATGTATCATATGTCGTCAGAGAACCATCGGGCAGTGAGAACCTAGTGAAAGGCGTGGAAGACCGCGTCAGAGGTATGAATAGCAAGCAGCCCGGCAATTGGCTTACCGATGGGCGACGTAGTGGCTATCGTCATTGCGATGCTTTGCAAGCACAATAAGTAGCCGGGGCATTCCTTCCAGTCCGAACGGAGTCCACAGCTCTCTCAGCATCCCACACGCATCCCCGTGGCGTCCGTTGTAGACAGCTGTACTGATGGCCTCTGCCATATTCGGGGGCACAAAGAGGCGGTCAACACGTTCTGGAGGGCTCTCTGTCATCTTCGATCGGACATAGCGTTTATACGTCTGAATAGACCAGATACTGAGAGCAACCTCATCCACCTGATGCCCACGGGTGGTACTATTGAGTGCGTTCTCCAGCTCAGACATAGGCCAGACTATCGCCCATTTCAACAGGCTTTGGTGAATGCGCTGCCACGGGCTAGGTCCGCGAGACTCTGTCGAGTACTCAGCGCCCTGCCACGCGTGAGTGTCAGGCACATTGAGGTGCTCGTCTGTCTGGGAGTGACTTGGCAAGGGAGGAAGACTGCGCTCGTAATTGCCGGTGTGGGCGTCGGGAATCTCGGGTATACCAGATTCAGTGACCGCGGCCTGTGTATCGCCCTCATCGAACTCCCCTCCATCGTCGCGGGCGACCTCCCATGTCTTGTGCGTCGCAACAGATTGGCTCCCTGTCGGCTTGACCCTCAGCTTATACAGCTCCTCTTCCAGATATTGCTGGCCCGGGGAGTACTCGCGCTCGTTGTTATAGTCGCTCTGTAAACCGCGAGTGTCCCCATCCTGCGTGGTGGGAGCAAGGCGAGCTTCCTCGTCATCATAGTAGTCTTCATCCTGAATGGCACCGTGCATAGGCCCAGCATGCCGATCGCGAGGCTCTGTGTACATGTCATCGTCATCCGCGCCTTCGGAGGGCATCGTCTGCAGATTGGCTGTTTGGTTCATTGGGCTTTGCGTGAATCCTGTACGGGACTCTGGAGGGAAATGGCGTTGTCCATTGGGGAAGCTCCGGCCGTCCATTAGGGAGCCGCCGCCACGAGACGAACGCAATTCCACCACTCTGTCGACTTTATTATCGACGCGATCGACCTTGGCTGCTAAGTGGATTACATTTTCGAGTAGATCCTTTGCCCACTCTGGTGCATCCTGGGTTGTTGCAAGCGCAGATATCCTAGATTGCGCATCACCTGTGAGATGCACCGCTGGATCATGGTCATGATATGATTTGCGGTACTGCCTAATAGACTAGAAGCCCAAAAGTTTATCGAGCAGTTTCATCAAGAAGACGGAGATCCTGACCTCATTGTCGTATTTCATGCCTAATTTCTTGACTCTGGCCCTGACAGCCTTGCGTATAGCCCGCTTGACCGGCTCCGCCATGGGCTGATCCAAGGCGTGTAACAATTCACAAAGCTGCGCGTCATGGAAGTGCGTGTTCTGGATTTCCGGTTCCAACATCGACGGTGCCGCTGCAGACGGAGCATAGGACGTGCGGGTGCCGGACGGTCTCATCAAGAAGTTATCTACGATCTGTTGCTCCTCCGTATTGAGCTCGTCTGGTACAGGAGAAGGAGGTCGAGATGGAACGGGGGTGGCCTCTGGATCACCGTTCCCTTTGGAACGTGTAGGTGTTACCGAGCCGGCCGCGCGTGCGAGCTCATCGTTAGTGTGTCGAGACAGAGCTCGGCTCACTTGACTACGGGGAGTCATCGGGGCTTGGGAGCGGACTAGAGTGACATCGCCTCAGCAAACATAGCTAGCTCACAGCTCATGTAGAGACGTACTTTCTCGTTGGGACGTGGCAACTCGAGATCGAGAGACGGTACTGCGTACAGGTTCTGCTGGGCCGCCATTCACTTCAGTTGCACTCCTAACAGATTTCGATGGTTTGTGAGATGGCTCCTTCTGTGCAGGAGGCTTTCCAGCATTTGAAGCAGATTCAGAAGGTGTAACAGAGTGAGTAATAGAAGGGCGACGCTGTGTGCGCTGAGACGGAGATCGAGGTTCCTCCATCATCGGCGTATCTGGCAGAGGGGGATAAGCAGTACGGTTGGTCCGCTGCGTGACCCTCGAGGGTTGTAATGACGCTGCTGAACGGGGAGAATATGGGCGTTCAGTGGGAGGTCCATTGCCGTTCAGACGGCTAGGGGATAGAGTGCGAGAGGGCGCCTTCGGTGAAAGTAACTGAGAAACTACAGTTAGCAAAAGGACGCATGACCGCGCATCTTTTATTTCTCACCCCGTTAGACGTAGTTTCCGCACCCGTACGACGACTTGGTCCTGATGCAACAGACATAGGGAGGGGGATTGCGGCAGCCTCCATGGGTGCCATGCCAAATTCCTGTGTGTTCATAAGTTACTACTCAGAAATGATTGTGAGAGAAAATCGTGCCTTAAATGGGTTAGGATGACTTAAGGTTGGAGAAGTTGGAAGAGGCACCCCTGCAGCTTTAGAAGCGGTAGGAGATTGCCATGGCTACATTATGAATTTCAATGAGTAATTACAACACATTCGCAAAGATTCAACAGACCTGTCCACTCCAACCGTTCGCGGGAGGGAGACTATCTCTCAAAGGACCGAAATTACCGAAAGAAGACGTATATGATTCGAACCCAGGGCGGATATGTGGGGGATCGTTAGGGCCGGGCTCGTGATCAGGCTCTTGTTCGTGCTGCAGGCGTGGCGTAAGCATGTCTCTGATAACAACAGAGAATAGCCCACTTACGTAGCCAGTGGTATTAATGGGTATAGTCCTCGCCACCTCAGACTGATTGCCTTCCTGGACGTCAGACCGCACGTCACCGTCCGCATCATTTGGCTGCGGAGGTCGTCGGCTACTCGTTCTGGAGACTTGTGAACGCCTAGTCGAGACTACGCTGGCCGCCTGTTCGTTGTCTGCGGGTTCCGGAGGAGTCTTGGCCATACTATCCAGATACAGGAATACTGGGAGAGATATCAGAGGAATGGATGATGCAATGCAGAGGGCACTTTACCCTTTTCGTTACTGCCTGTACGTCCATAGTGTCAGGTCAAACCCGAGTGAAATAGAACACAGTTAACGTACCCGGTGTGCTTGACCTCAGCATGAGGTTCCGGAATACTTCTTGGGGAGGTTTTGGGGATCCTACAGCGGACATGGTTGAACTTCAATAACTTGAATGGTATGAGGAACGGAAAAGCGGGGTGATTTATAGAGACACAGGTATCGCGAGAGTACAGTATTAGTACACTGGAGGGTTCGGGTATCTTAGTAGGGAGAAAGATTGACTGTATTATCAGGCGAAGGAAAGGCAAGTCCGGCAAGAGATGAAGTGGTGAGCGACGCACCAACGCCTCGTGCTCGTGTTGAAATAGGTGCCCAAATAAACGACAACAACGCGCGCTCGAGTCGACAGATGGTCGCTTCAAGCTGTCTCTTGTTACCGTCCTCTATGCAAAACAATATTGCTATTGTCGTCCAGCTGTGTTCTGCTTCCCAGCTAGCTATACTCGCCTCTTACTAGCTAGGTCTGTCCGACAGATGGCGGCGCATGCTCGGTCTCTTCGGCGGCTGTGACAGTCGAAAATGGTGCGCTTGCCCACCGTCATGAGCCTGAACAACGTGTGCAGTCCGCGGAGGTCCTTGGAGCAATGTCGTGAAACTATGCTATAAGGCATCGCAGTTTGGGATGGGTTAGATGAAGCATTTCGGATCACGGCTGTGCGAGTTCGTCGATACCAAACGATATCTATTGTCTTTGCGACTGGGTATCTCAGAATGGCTACATATCGTACACTCACCGTGTACACTATGCACTTGGGCGGAGGCAAAATGCAAATGACGAAACCAATACGAATAGATTGAGTTCAGGAGCTCAGAGGGCGCTGCCTCCCGCCGTCGATCGTGATCGTCATGCTCGGGCACCTACCAGTTCGATCATAAATGCTAACCCAGACTACATGTAGAACGCTTTTACCTCTATAACTAATGTACATGCTATCCTGTGGATGATGAAACAATTGAAATATCGCCACACTAATTCATTAGCTCTGCAATCTCCTCAGGAACGATAGGTCGTTTCCGCCATTCCTCCTCCCATCCCTTTGGAGCGCCCTGTGCGTCGCCCTGAGCTGGTAGACCGAACACAGCAGTTACCAACCACACGTCCTGTTCACTGGGTTCATGCTCGTCCAGCAGAGTAGGAAGTACCGCACGCGGCACCATTAGGTTCGTGTTCGCATCTGTCCTGATGGCCTTCCCCACCCTGCTCGCGCGCTGTCCCAGGTCTGCAATGGCCGACGCACCCGCTTTGGAAGCCGCTCGCGCCTCACCTCCGCTCTCATAGGTGCCGTACGCCTCATCCGAAGCTGAACTCACTGGTTCGAGAGCACGGTCGTTGTCGCTCTGCCCGTAGATTGTCCATCCGCCCTCGGCGGAGCGTAAGGAACGGCCGGTGCGCACGCGATGTATGCGAAGGTGCCAAAGCGGTGCATCTTGTGAGGGCGGTACGAGCCACGTTTCGACTTGGACATCCGACCAGGGGTACCACATCGACCGTAACCACTTGACCCTGTCTCCCTCAAAGCGGGCCTCCCGGGTGTCACGGCGGCATTTCCACGTCTCGCCTCCGTCGTCGCTCAGGGCGAGCGCGCTATCTGCGCCGACCTCTTCCAGCGTACCATTTCCTACAGCGACACTGTACCCAAATGCAGAGGAATAAGCAAATTTGCCGTATTTGGCTGCGCTGTTCTTCACTGGGTACGAGCATTGCTGACCCGAGGAGAGAATGAAGGTATGGCCGGAGATGTTGCTAGCGATGTGCAAGGGTTTTGTCAACACCTTCACGGTTTTGAGGACAGATGGGTATGGTTCTTCAGGCGAGGCCCAGAAAGGGTGCGTGAGAGGAAGGGAGAGCGTTATGAAGGACTTGCAGCACCAATACGGACTTCCGGGAGAGTTATAGTTCTATTGCTATCTTCAGTGATAAACAAACATTGCCTCGCATGCGGAACACACCTCGGTCATGCTTTGGTTTGGATAAACATATCCAATGGTGAGAGTACCGTCAGCATTGTAGGCCCCAGGCTGCTTTGCCCACCAGCGAATATTGCGGAGTTGCAGCCCTCTGACGACTCCCCATGTCAAGGGTGGCGGAAGCTCTAAGTCTGCAAATGCTACCGCACCCCAAAACGATGACATTGCAAAACGGTAGGTCAGACTCCGTCCGAAAGGTATGGCCCGGCCTGGGCGAAATCAATCAAAGCATATTCACTCATAGATAAGGTAGTCAATTTACCTTCAGGATCAAAGTAATGCACGAAATCTTGAGCGAACAGTCGAGCTCGGTTTCGGAACTCTTCACAGCGCACGGGATCTTCGGCCTGTGCAAGTTTAGAATACACAAGTTGCGCATACTGTATGGCGAAAGATGACGAATAGTAATCAAGCTGGACAATCCCTTCAGGACCATCTCTAGACCAACCATCACCGATATAGAAGGTGTCGAGGTGATCAAGGTCAGCTTTCATGCGCTTTGCATCGAACCTAGAAGATCCGACTTTGGACAATCCGAGATTGGAGAAAACCTGTTGCGCATAATACAGCGTAAGATTTCAGGCATATTGAAAAGGATTCAAAACATACGCGGAACCAAAGCCAATTCGTGTTAGGCATCTCCTTGTCATTCATTCCACCGAGCCACGTCTCGAGATGTTTCTTTCCCGCGTCATCAAGCGCGTCCCAAAGATGCTCTTTTGCCACGGCCAATGAGAAGCCAATGGCAGAGCATTCGACCATACGCTGATCCTTGTCGCGCATGTTGCCCCAGAATTCCTCATGGTCTGGATTGGTTCCGTTGCTGAATCCTGCCACCCATCTTTCTGTGCCCGCATATTTGCCTCCTCCAGCAAGCAGCGACGCGAGACCCCAGATTGGTCTGGAGAATCCCTCTAATTGGGCGGCTGCCTCATCAAAGTGGGTACCTGTGAAGCCTATCTGGATGCGAGAACCGCCTGGCGAGGTGTGCGCAGCGAGAGGATCGAGCAATCCGACGAGGAACCTGGCAAGATCGTCCTTGGTCTCGACAGGGTTCGACGCAAAAGGGCTAGAAGTGGTGAACGATGGCATCGTCAACGGACGTGGGCTGTGTCGATAGAGTAGCGGTTTCAAGCATGGCGAGCAGAAGAGGCTCTTATGTCGAGGAATCTGATCAAGGTCAGGAGCTCATTCTGCCCGGACCGCGTCGAGGGAAGACATAGTTTTGCCGCGGTCCGAGACTTTGCCGCTAAAGCAGACCTCATGAGACATTCCTGTAAAGCGTGCGGTAATATTCGAGAAATTAAACGCGTCTCAGATGAACGATAGCAATAATGTCGAGGCTGGAAGAGAGCAGCTTGACAAGAGACGAGGATGTCGGGGTGCTATAGCTGAAGCGCCCATTGATGGCATCAATATTCCCACGCTCGCGTTACCGCAACGCGTCGGGTTCATAGACGCCAGTTTGTGCAACCTACCATCGCGTCCTCGAACCTGTTCTCGCTCGGATATTTTTCTCTGGCTTGCAGAAGATGTCCGCCAAGGCGAGCGTAAACTCTGCGCATCAACCTGGGCACACCTCCCTCGTATTCTCGCGTGATGGCTCGTACGTCTTTCAAACATAGCTCACGACCGCGCCCTGACTATACCACGCAACAACCCCCAGGCGAATCTACACAGGTGGCTCTGACTCGCTCGTTCGCATATGGAGAACAGACCGTGGGACGGACCAAGAGCCGGACATTGCTTTAGACGCGTGCGATGCCGTGACTTCGGTCGCTGCAGGGGTGCGTTGTTACTGTTGTCCATCCAACTAGATTGCATGCTAAAGGCCGTGGGTAGAATGACTGCTGGCTTTCTGGAAGCGTCGACTCGGAAGTGAGGAGATATGGAGAGGGAAAGCCAGACCTAGAAGGCCTCGTAACAAGTGTCCCTGGAGTCACTGTTCATTGCGTTGCGATCGACCCAAGAGGTTCCAGGATCGCTGTATCCTCAGAGTACGCGTCATGATATTCTGTTACGCTTCATTTCTAAATATGAGAATAGGGAAACGTCAATAAAAGTCGTAGACTTACAAAACACGTCCAAAGTCACGTTACTCAAGGGGCACACCAAAGCCGTTCGCAGAGTAACATGGCATCCCTCTGGATCTCTCCTAGTATGTCTATTTTTCGCTGCAACATGAGGGAGTCTCATTCCTTCCAGACTTCTTGTGGAGCCGATGGGAAGATTTTGGTTTGGGACCTATCAGGGGAAGAGCCTACACAGATTCAGGCCATCGACGGAGTAATTCCAGCAGTCTCTGACACAGAGTAAGCAAGATTTTTTAAACCGTGCATCCATCATAACACCGTATCTAGGGCTCCCGAATTCTTACATGACTGTTCTGCTATATGGCATAACTCTGGCCAATATTTCTTTGTCGCCACACGGGCTCATGGTAATTACAACAAGCTTCCACCGGCCCGCGTATCTCTCGTGTATGCTGACCTTTCACTTGTAGAGGTCATCACTATCTCTCGGTCCGATTGGAAGAAAGCTTCGACTTATTCTGACGATGCCTCCTCGGGTGCCATCACCGCCATGGCACTGTCCGTCAATGGCATTTACCTTGCCACAGCCTCGAAATCAGGACTCTGCATCTGGTCGACGCAAAATCGACGGATGCTGTACAAGTTGGTTGATTTTCGCTTTATGTGTAGATTGAAACTATATCTCATTTCATTCATACACTCTCGCTCAGATACCAGGGTCCATTGACCGCAACCGTTACTCAGTTGGCATGGTCCCCCTCCACCAATCTTCTCGCATGGACCGACACGGATGGTGTGCTAACGCGTTGGGCAGACCCTCTACCCCCTGACGCCATCTCGCCAGTCAAGGCTGTTGCGTCGTCTGCACCACTTCCTCCCGCCGTCAAGCGTAAGGGTACTCCAGATCTGTTTGATTTTGATGAAGACGAAGATTTGAACCGACCAGTGAGAAAGGATGTGGACATGGAGTTGGACGGCGCACTGGAGGACGCGAATGAGGATGTTGATCTAGATGCTGGTATCGATGACTGGGTAGTGGATGACTTGGGCGGCGGGTTGTTGGATGACGTGGAAGAGAAGACATGGAGCGGGAAGACTGGCGTCAAGGAGATGGGTAAGTTGCAAGTCGATAATGCAGAGTCTGGTAAGAGATCTGAACGAGGTTTGCTTTCTTGACTAGTGAGCGTCACCAAGGCACAACCCGCCTTCCAGCCAGGTGCAACGCCGATGGAAAATAAAAAGCGATATCTCGGTAAGCGATTCGGCTTCGGCGTGTCAAAGATGAGTAACTTACATATTATCTCTCAGCTTACAATATGGTCGGTGTGATCGAAGTAACGGACCAAGATTCACATCATATCGTCAACGTCGAGTTTCACGATCGCTCGCAGCGGAAAGGGTATCACTTTACGGACCACTTTAAATACGATCTTGCCGCGCTTGGTATGTACATTCCCGTGTGCGGACAAACACATTCTGACCGGTTCGTCTAGGGGAGCGTGGAGCAGTATACGCCTGCCAACCCGAAGCTGAGCATGCCGCTCATGTCATCTATAAGCCGTACGGCTCCTGGTCCTCGGTATCGGAGTGGACATACGACCTGCCCAAGGGTACCCGCGTGTTGGGCGTTGCTGCGGGAGGTGCGCCACCAACTAAGAGCCTAAGAGAGAGGGCCGATGTCGATATTCAGGGTAACGGGAATGTCGTGATCGCAACAAGTGACCATGAGTTGATTTTCCTGACTGGCGGTGGGGTGGAGCGGTATGTGATGAGTATGCAAGGGGATTTTGTTACAATGGTGGCAGGCCCGGAATGGGTGTTCGTGGTGGAGAGGGAGAGGGAGGGTTCAACCACTATGGACGGTTAGTAAGAAAATTATGACAGTCGCAACGCCAAACTGACAGTTTTATCTTGCAGGTTCACAGAACCTCATGGGCCGTCTTATCAGGTTCGATGACTATTGTCTGCTCCAGAAAGACAGTCTGCCTGTGCCGAAGGGACAGACTCTTAAATGGGTCGGAGTCACAGAAGAAGGGGTACGCTGTGTTCCTAGTTATTTGGGCTATTATTGACATTTTCTCTAGGCACCGGCAGTCTATGACTCTGCTGGCGTTCTGCATGCTCTACCTAGATTCAGGATTCCTTTTCAAGCAACATGGACGCGGCTACTTAACACAAATACTTTGGAGCGACGAGAAGGTAAAGACGAGTCGTATTGGCCCGTAGGAGTCTCCGGTGAAACGTTCATGTGTCTCATTTTAAAGGTACGTACAAAGATTATATAGTGTTCTGAAGTTACACAGCTTTTGTTCACAGGGTAGACAAGAGTATCCTGGGTTCCCAAGAGCACTCATCCAGGAACTGCCTCTCCGACTTCCGTTCAAGCGGATCTATCCTCCAGGGACAGCATCTGAAGAGCAGTAAGTCTCATAGTCCCGTATCTTTGGCACGTGACGATTCTGATTGCTGGGAAGCCTGGCACGAGAAAGCATGTTCCTCGACATCCTGCGCGACGGCCTCGGCGATGAGCTGACGACCGATGACATCTCACGGCGAGAGGTGGCCCTCGACAAGGAGATCATCCAGCTTATTCAAAGCGCATGCAAGAGCGATCAGCTCTCGCGTGCCATCGATCTCGCGAAGCTGTTCCACCATACCGGCTCGTTCGATATGGCGATCAAGCTCGCGGGATTCTACCACCTCGTGGGTCTTCAGGAGAAGTTTGAGGCCCTCAAAGACGACAGAGAAGACGTGGATCGCCTTGAGGTCGCGCGAGACAAACGGAGAGAACTAGCGAGCGAGTTCACCGCCGTCCCTGCGCCCAGAGTGCCCGTGTCCGAAACGCGACCTTCATTACCGAAGCTGTTCCAGGACTTCAACCCACCACCAGCCCTCCCGCGGCCGGGTCTTGAACGCGCAACGCCAGCACCTGTATACCGTCCGCCCACGCGACCACCCCGGGGAGGCCTTCCCAGCAGGGTAGCGGAGTCGGACGACTTCCAGTCATCCGGGGCGGTGTCTGACTGGGATATCGAAGCGTCGTCTTACGACATGGCTCAAGATGGGAAGCGCAAGCGTTCTGAGGAGCCGGGCGTGGACGTAGAGAACAGTGCGAAACGACGCGCGTTCGATGACCAGACGCTACTGGGTCAGCTAGATACGAACACAGTGGAGCCGGCCGGGAGTGCGCTGGGTCAGCCAAGTAGGTTTTGTCATTGTTGACTGCCATTGGGTGTTGGACTTACGTTTTGGTAGAATCCAACCCCTTCGCAAGGAAACCTGGCGGGGACAGCAATCGCAATCCCTTCGCGAAGAGTACGGAAAACAACAGGAATGTGCACAAGAGCGACAGCTTCTTCACCAAAGTGGTGGCGGCGGAGGCAGAGAAGCCAAAACGTAAGTTCACGGTACACGGGAGGCTCCGCATACTGCATGCTCATGCTCATCATCTCGGTTCCCGGCTGCCGTAGGATCCGCCGGCCCTGGCAAGAGTAAATCCAAGGAGAAAGAAAGGGAGAAGGAGAAGAGAGCGACAGCGAAACAGATGACCTTGCCGTTCGGGAAGCCCAAGAGAATAGGTAAAGAGAAGGCCGCTGACGAGGACTCCCAGACGAGCGTCACGGAACAGGCAACGGAGACGCAGGTCACGGAGACGACGGCAGTGACATCTACACAGATCGAAGAAGAGGCCCCGCAGGAGCCGCCGGAAATAGACGACCCAATAGCTGATGAGGACCAAGTGGTAAGTTACGTCATATGTACGCCGCGTCGCATGCGCTGACGAGGCATTCGCACGATAGATGGAAGGTAGTCCGGATCCAATAGAGTGGCCAGCTTCTCCAGGGCGGGATACAGATATTATGGCAGCAGTGTCCGATTCATGACAGCCAGTTCTGTGCAATATCTCGGTTATAATATACCTTGGAGAACCAAGTGATCAGATGTAATATCCAATATATATCCACAAGTACCAGAAGTTGGTGTATACGCAATAAGTTTAAATCCACAGGCTATCGGTCCGTTTTAGTAAAGGTGTCATGGATAAATAGGTCCTATAGAGGGAAAACCGATAAGCCATTGTAAAATCACGACATAACTGCTTCACGAACCTGAGGAGCGAAAGGCCAATTATCGAATGCGCGAATTACCAGAGCCCAGTCTGCCACGGTAAGCTTCTTGATGGGTTTGGAGAGATCGACTTGCTCCTCGGGAGGTAGCCGAGGATCAGACAGCATCTTCTTCAGACTATCTGCTCCAGGTGCAAGTCCGCTAAAGAGACTATTAGTAACACAGTGACAAGGGGAGGGATCAAACATACCTAATCGCTTTCTTCAGAGGTGTTGACTTGAGGACAAAGAGGCGACGAAGAATATAGTCCCACTTGTCTAGCAGACCCCTTTGGATAACCTAAGACACGATACGTGAGCTTTAACGGATCAGACTGGACACCTACTAGGACAGCTTACTTGGTTCTCGTAAGGAACGATATTCGCAGCAGCAAGAGGGTGTCCTAGACGCCTAGACTCGGGCTTTTTTTCTGTATGGTTTTTCGTAGTGCTAGGGTGGAAATGGTCGTCATACGGGAGGAGCGCGCTTGGTGATACAGCGTTTTGAAGATCAGCGGTGGCTTGTGCGATGACACCCACTTTGCAACGCGATTGCGCGCCTTGAGGAGCAGTCACCCGCTGGATGTGAGAGACATGAACCACAGAAGACACATCACACATTCTTACATGTACACGCACCTCCCATATCCACTCGCCGAGGATCAAACTCATAGGCACGCGACCATACTTGAAAAGCCATGCCCGTGCTGGTATGTTGCGGAATAACTGAGCGACAAGCTGCTCTCCTTTGATCGTGTGTGGAATATGGCTGATGAAATGAAGTTGTGGGTGCACTGGAAGGGGGAATATAGGTGAGGTTTAGCTTCAGTAGAGTGTGGAATATGTACGTACCTCCGCCTTCCCATGGGACGGTCTCTACTTCGTCCAGGTATCCATTTTCTTCGAGATATTGATAAGTATCCCAGTCGAAACCGGACTTCGGCACAACACTGACCCTGGGGTCAATTCCCTCCAGAGGCTGCGAGGAATTGTGAGGTAGCGCAGCGCACAACAAACAACTGACTTACTCGTAGGTACTCTAGGTACGGCGGATACTCTTCCAGTATTATCAGCTTTTTTATTACAGAAGAGTCCAGTCGCATGAGGGCCCGCGATAGACAGCCCGGCCCTAGACATTACAGTTGAAGCACTATTGCCAGGGGAGAGAGACGAAGAGCTCACCTGGAAATGCCTCGATGACAATTTTGCCTGTCCCTGCAGCAGCGCCTTTACCTTGTAAGAAGGCTTGGGCCACCATGTCCGCAGTGTCTGGATTCGCGAGTGAGACCCTGTCGCGCACAGCGCCGAGTGAAAGCGGGAAGACAGCGCGCCATTGCTTGATTGGGGGTAATGGAGCTGGGTCTGTCGCAGTATTTATTGTACGTCGAGCACACGATGTTTTGACGATGCTGGCGATGTGTATGCGAGGGGGTGTGCGGAGGCGGAGGCGAGCCAGCGTCGAGGACATTTTCGTGAGCCAACCAGGACGAGCTTGAGACTCGGAAAGCGCGTCCGCCGCCGCCACAGCTGAAGCGCCCGGCCGTTGGATCGCGTGGCCTCGCGTGGCACGGAGATGCCCGGCGCGCCTCTGTAGGCCTCCGCGTCGGTCACTCTCCGAGTCTCCTCGAGGTTCTTCATCCTATGAGCACACAGTTCCGTGGTAATGTGAGACCATGCTATGCCCATTATACTGCTACTGCGTTCCCATTCTTGCCGGTTCTGCACCGGGCCTTGCGTTTTGCTCCAAGCGGAATATGGCCGGCTTGGAGTGAGTGACACACTCGAAGTTAAATTGAAGTAAGCACACGCATAAGTTTGAAGCACGGAAGCGTGAATTGGTTGAAATTGCTTGTAGAAGATCATCGCTGCGCCAGCGGCTTGAGTTCCTGGCCTCGGGGGGCTTATTATCCTCCCGAGCCTGTGGCAACATCCACCACGCAGTCAGCCGGCGTGTCACGTAGCATCCGTCGATTGAGTTTCGAGCATCTGGTCACATCAGCACCCTGGAAGTGAACACTGACCAACTGAGCTCAAGGAGCTCCTTTCAAGGGCCTGTTTGAAAGTATACGCGGCTGTAATCAGTCGCAGTCCAAGCGCCTCTCGCTTGCGTCGCGTATTGGTGATATAAAGCACGCCCTCATCAGCTCATCGGTAGGCACTTTCCTCTGCCCTAGCACTTCCCCTCACTCATCTCAATATGCCTCAGACTTTTACGCACCAGCTCGACTCCCCTCTTTACAAGGGTGCAATCACCTTGAACACAGGTCTCTTCATCAACGGACAATTTGTTGACCCCATCGAGCAAGAGACAATTGAGTATGTATACTCTAATTACTCGAGTTATTACTCGATGCTGATGAACGTATAGAGTATTTAACCCTAGTAATTCGCTTCATTTTCGACTGGGTTTGTAGCACTCATGATATTTGTCAGCTACTGGCAAGGTGCTAACGAAGGTCGCTTCGGCATCCGCGAAGGATGTCGATGTGGCCGTCAAGGCTGCTCGTCAAGCATATAAGACAACTTGGGGACAGAAAGTATCCCCTTATGAGCGTGGACGTCTCCTTAGCAAGCTTGCAGATTTGCTAGAGAAACACCAGGATGAGCTTGCGGCTCTCGAAACTCTGGATGCCGGTTAGTACTAAGAAATGCGCGTCTGGACGGGCCCCATCTGAGCAAAGCGCTATAGGCAAACACCACGCACAAGGATCATGGGACGTCGATGCCACCATCCACACCTTCCGCTATTATGCCGGCTGGGCTGACAAGATCTCTGGCAAGACGGTCGAGGTCAGTCTACATCGTTCTTCCCAGTATCTATCACCTATTCAATGATTGGGACCACAGGTTGACGAAAAGACATTTGCATATACTCGGAATGAGCCTATTGGCGTTTGTGTAAGTCCGAAAGAGATGATACATGTATTATGTGATGCTGATGTCACTAACAGGGCCTGATTGTTCCATGGAACTTCCCACGTACGTTCTACTTTAGTGACCGACAAGATCATGGTTGTAAGCTGAACCCTGGGCAGTGCTCATTGCCAGCTGGAAAGTTGCTCCTGCTCTCGCATGTGGGAATGCAATCATTCTCAAGCCTTCGGAGCTGACTCCTCTATCGGCGCTGAAGTTCGCCGAGCTTGCGCATGAGGCAGGGTTCCCCCCTGGTGTCATCAACGTGCTCCCCGGTCTTGGTAGCGTCGCCGGACAAGCGATCAGTGAACACCCTGGTATCGGAAAGATCGCGTTCACCGGAAGCACCCTCGTTGGGCGCAAGATTATGGAAACCTCCGCAAAGACCAATCTGAAGAGGGTCTCTCTCGAGCTCGGCGGCAAGAGTCCTGCAATCATCTTCGATGACGCCGATTTGGGCCAGGCGATCAAGTGGGCCATTGGCGGTATCTTGTAAGCAACTGGATGTCGTCTTATCCAGGCCGACAGCTCATATTATGTAGTTTGCACAATGGCCAAGTCTGTGCTGCAGGCTCCAGGATTTTCGTGCAAGAGGGTATCTACGACGAGTTCCTCAAGAACTTTGCAGGTGCCAGCCAAGGGTTGAAGTTGGGCGATAACTTCGACCCAAGCGTCTTCCAAGGGCCCCTTGTTTCAAAGGGCCAGCTGGAGGTGAGTGCACCGAGGGTATTCCAGTCCCACACAGGATTCTTACAAGATTGAACTATGCACAGCGCGTTCTGAGCTACATCGAGGCAGGCAAGCAGGAAGGCGCAACTCTATTCACAGGCGGCTCCCGCGTAGACCAGAGCGGCTATTACATCCAGCCCACAATCTTCACTGACGTCAAGCCCGACATGAAGATTGCGCAAGAAGAGATCTTCGGCCCTGTCGCTGTCGTCGTGAAGTTTAAGACCGAGGACGAAGTCGTCGAGCTGGCGAACGACAACTTGTATGGGCTGGCCAGTGCGATCTTCACACAGAACATCAGTCGCGCACTCCGAGTGACGCATGCGTTGGAGACCGGGAGCACTTGGGTGCGTGTTTCAGTCTTGTCTCTTGATCTGTTGTTGCTGAACAGATGACTGAACATCGCGCCATGCAGATCAACCAAGCCGCTGTGCCGGACTTCTTGATGTCCTTCGGAGGCATCAAGCAGTCTGGCTTCGGGAAAGACATGGGCGAGTACGCTCTCGAGAAGTAGGCATCCTTTTCTCGTTCTCACTAGACACTGAGATTCTGACGTGTGTCCGATACCTTCTACAGCTATACTATCGTGAAATCTGTACACGTAAACATCGGCAACCAGTTGTAAGCTGAATGACGGACAGTATCATACCAATATCAATATCTCTGGATGTAACACACTTCATGTACGGTTTAAATGAATTTTATTGAGTCCTTACTATCCTGCTCGCCATGTCGTAAGAGCCGGGATAGTCTCATCTTCAGCAGTGCTCGTGAGTACACTTTCCCACGGTAGTCCATTTCCCACAACTCAACTGAGCAACGGCTGCACAGGTTGATGCAGTTCTCCGGTATGGCGGAAACATCATCCTATCAGCCTGGTTCCTTGCTGTCACTGGAAGCTGTCAGTGTACAACGCGATGCGTACACAACGAACAATCCTCCATGTCGACAATGCGCTTGGATTTGATCATGCATAAAGGTACGTCTTCTATCAAAAGCGGCAATCTATCAAATACCAGCCCACTGATTGATATACTGAAGCCACCGCAGTTTCATGCACATCCAACTGCCTGGAAACTCGCTAAACATGCACGCACGAGGCTCGGATGGTCCTATCGTCGATCTTCCGTCTTCGAATAAAAGGGCCAGCGTGAGTGCATTCTATGTTTGATTCTTCCCCATACTCTGACATGCCTTCCGTTTTCACCAGGTCCTTCGACACCCCCCTTTACAAGGGCGAAGTATCAGTCCAGACTGGCCTATTCATCAATGGCGAGTTTGTTGACTCGGCGAACGGAGACACTATCGAGTAAGCTTGATAGTACTACTTTGTAGGCTCATCGCTCACAGTGCTTGCCAGAGTAATCCATCCATGTGCGTGGTGCTACTGTATTTTCGACCGCGGTTGAACTCAGACGGTATACAGGCGACGGAAGTTTTATCACTTCGGTGTCTCTTGGTTCTTCAAAGGACATAGAGACTGCAGTAGCCGCTGCACGACATGCGTCGAAGACGACGTGGGGTGTGAAGTGTCCTTCGTATGAACGCGGACGGTTGTTGAATAAGTTTGCCGACCTCATGGAACAGCATGTTGATGAACTGTGCGCTTTGGAGGCGCTTGACACTGGTCTGTCAATTGTTGACAGGATTCCGAGTCGGGAACGTGGGGACTGACATAATCTCTCGCACGCTGGACAGGGAAGAACTTCCTGTTGGTCAAGCAATTTGACATCCCTACCGTTGTCGGCTCGATACGCTACTACGCGGGCTTTGCGGACAAGCACACAGGGAAGACTGTAGAAGTCAGTCATTACGAAAGTATCTATATCGCATCCATCCCACTGATTATCTCTAGACTAATGAAGGATCGTTCGCGTATACACGTCATGAACCCATAGGTGTCGTAGTGAGTATAGAGACCTGCACGCCTCTGCACTTGCTTGCATTCGCTGAACCCCAATGGCCAGGGCGTCATAACACCTTGGAATTTCCCATGTAATGGTGCTTCTTACCCCATGACGATCTTCATCTGACGACCTCCCCCAGTGGTTCTTGATTGTTGGAAAATAGGACCTATACTTGCTACTGGCAATTGCATTGTCCTCAAGCCGTCAGAACTCACGCCGCTTGCTGCATTGAAACTCGCGGAACTCGCCAAGGAGGCGGGTTTCCCTCCGGGCGTCTTCAACGTTGTCACTGGCTACGGTGCGACTGCTGGACAAGCCCTTGTGGAACATCTGCATGTGGGTAAGGTCGCTTTTACTGGAAGCACCTTGGTCGGCCGCAAAGTCATGGAGACTGCCGCACGGTCGAATCTCAAACGAGTGACGCTCGAGTTAGGTGGAAAGAGTCCGGTGATCATCTTCGACGATGCCGATCTTGAGCAGGCTATCAAATGGGCAACTCTTGGAGCTTTGTAAGTGATCACCCGCATTATGTGAAGTCACGGTCGATTAGAGTCAGGTCTGACTACTGTTCAGCCATCATAGCGGCCAGGTTTGCTTGGCTGGAACACGAATATATGTGCAGGAGGGTATCTATGATGCGTTCATCAAGCACTTCACAGCCGCTTCACAGACCCTCAAACGCTGCGATGATCCATTTGCCAGTCCCGCTGAAGGAACACAGAGCCCGCTGATTACCCAAAATCAATATGATGTAAGTTCCAATGCGTTATCTGTGTACGTCAGGTTTCACAGGTTCTCCAGCGTGTCATGAGCTATATCAACTCTGGCAAGCAGGAAGGAGCAAATGTGCACGTCGGAGGAACGCGATCTGGCGACCTTGGCCACTACATTGAGCCGACCATCTTTACCGATGTACGCTCTGATATGAAGATCGTGCGCGAAGAAATATTCGGGCCCGTCATTGTGGTTGTAAAGTTCAAGGATGAGGCGGAGGCAATCAACCTGGCTAACGACACCTCGTTTGGGCTCTCGAGCGTGGTTCTCACTCAGAATATCAATCGCGCGCTCACAGTGGCTCATGCGCTAGAAGCCGGGTCGGTATTCGTACGTATCCAGTCAAGTCTGCTTTGTGAATATTCTTAAGACGTTGATCTATACAGGTGAACTCCTGCTCCAATCCAGTGCCACAGATATCCTTTGGAGGAGTGAAGAACTCCGGACAAGGTAAAGATCTGGGAGAACAGGCCCTGGATGAGTAAGTTCTTCAACTGTGGCCATCGCCAACTATATCAGAACTGTCTGCTTACCTGGCCTCTGCAGATATACCATCCTCAAGTCGGTGCATGTCAATATCGGCGTACGTCTGTAACATAAGACGTCGCACGTAGGCATTGTTTGCATCTTGCTGACGCGAGCAGCAAATATAGAATGTAGAGTAGTGATGTACACAAAGCATAGAATGTTTTACACACTAAAGAACTACAACAACAATGGCGACACGACTCGCAGAGTCAGAGGTGACAAGGCTGACGACGGAGATACCGGCACCGCTCGTATAATGGAAGAGGACCAGAAGTCGTCCGATCCATTGTCGGATTGTTGGTCACTGGAGGTCATGCTAAAATCAGCAGCGTGTGTATTGAGGTTTTGGGACTTGACGTCTTGCGCCGGAGACTGTTCGTAAGTCATCATAGGACTCGGAGCGGCGAGCCTATCGGACTGTGTGGGTTGAATATTCGCGCTCAAGGCTCCGTCCACAGATAATCTGCTTCGAAGGGATCCAGGTGTTGGGGCGCCAGGCCGAGGGAAAGGTGAGGCAAGGAGATCAGGAAACCGAAACTGTAGATCTTCAGACGCATGCGTGCCAGCTCGCGGGGTAGCGAAACAACTATCAGATTCCGGGTCGCACAAGATGATCGAGGAAGTGAACGGCGATGACCGAGGAGAGATCGAGAGGCGAGACAGGAAAGATCCAGGGGTCGGTGCATGAGGGCGCTCCGGCATATAAGGACTCGCGAATGATGACGTGCAAGAACGTGCAGAACGTGCAGACGGTGAACATCCAGGAGTCCAGCTTCTGGTCCTATGTCGGTTTCTGGGTGTCCAAGTAGTCGTGATTTGTGGAATGCGGCCGGCCAGTGAAGGTGTATTGGTGCAAGTGGGGCTAGGTCTTTCATCGGGGGTGAATTGGGGCGCTGGGGTAGCAGTGCGACTTTGGCCGGTGGGTGTCCTGAATACCTGCGAGGATGTGACAGAGTCTTGAGACACCGCAGGGGAAAGTGGATGCAAAGAGGGTAAGAGGAGCGTGAATGCGGATTGAAGTGACAGCATGCTAGAAGGCGTGTCGTCGTGCGGCTGAATCCCGTGATGATTTAGCGTCACAGAAACGTGCAGCGAGCAGAACTCACTTGTGGTACTATGTGTCTGTCGCTGTGATGGGAAGTGCTGTGGGCGACGCTTTTGTGAACTGCAAGATCTTCGAGAAGTGGTTGAAGGATCTGAACGACGGTGATACACCGCCGAAGAATTAGACAAACTGTGATGAGATAGTGTGTTCCTTACGAAAGACACATAAGCACTTACACGGCCGATGACCGGCGTCGTAGATGGTGGCGTGGTCATGCCTGGGCTCCCCAAGTGCAGGGATCTCGGAGAGCAGCAAGTGGTAAGCGTCATTGAAGACAGCGTAGAAGCGGGCGAGGGGGAAACTCTAGAAATAGGTGTCTGCAGGACCCTGTCTGTTGTAGATGGGGAGATGTCTGAGGTCCGGCAAGGAGTGGAAGGAGCATCGTGGACGAAGCTTTCCATCAAATCATGACTGTGGACGTGGACAGGCGTTGCAGAGTCATCACATGCAGGGCTTGCGAGTGGATTGGACAGGTCAGACCCTTCATTTACTACAACATGTTCATCCGGATCGCTGAAGTGAATGCATTCTGGGGCAGGTGCGCCAGTATCAAATTTGACGTCCGTATCGACTTCGGACAGAGACTCGTCGTGGTTGGGATCGTTGTCAACGTAGCCAGAGTCATCAAAATCTTGGTTATTCGAGTCAGATATCGTCGGAGACAAGGGCTCTGTGGCGTCACCAAGCAGTAAACTGAGTTTTGCGCTTACTATGTCGAGCTCACGAGCAGTATTGGGTTGATTTGTAGAGTTATCTTCCGCCGTGATAGAAGCCCAGATAGTCGCAGAGTATCCAGTGGCAGGGGTATCGATCCATGGAGAGATATTCGCCGGAGTTTGAGCAATGTCTCCTAGCATGATCTGATCTGATCCGAGATCGTCGACTTTCTTCGTTATGCCACGCGGGACCAAAGAATGCTGAGACGACCGCGACTCCTTTTGTATGGGTGTAGGCTCCGTTGAATCCGAGCGGTTTCGCGTGTTATGGATCGAAGAAGGCATCATGAAATCGAGGACAAGAGCATCCACGTCCATGGTGTCGAAGCCGTTGTAGAGCTCCTCCACTATCTGGAGAAGAGGTAACGTGGGGCAAAGCTTTCTGATAGAGTTGGACTGAGAAGAACCCGATGTAGGACAACTAGACAGTCCAGAGAACTCCATTGACTCGTGTAGTTCGAGTGTGTCATCAGGCAAGGGAAGACGAGGAAACCGCACCGTCGAGATGGCGAGAGGATCAATTACTTTGTCAGAGTGGGTCGTACGCAGTGGAAAGGGAGAGAGGGGTGCCGCTTGCAGATTAGTGGAAAGCGACGCGCCTTGCGGGTCGTCCTTCATTGGCGGAGAGAGGGAATGAGGCCTGCTAGCAGGGCTTTCGCATATTCGGATTGGAAAATCGAAAGGGCTATGACGTTTCATGGCTGGAAGAAGTGCTCCCGGGAGCACTTCCGATTCTTTGACCTGCGCTTTGGGCTCCTGGGGCGTTGAGTTTAGTCCTGGCAACTTGACATAGGTACCTTCGTGGGTTTGAGGGAAAGCCGTAATACATTGCGCCTCTTTTGATGGGGAATACGGGACATCCACCACCTGGTCCTCGGACCTGACTGTATACACGTCCACGCTAACATCAACATTCAGATCGCCTTGGTTTTGAGAGGGCCCGGCTTTGATTACTTTCTTGAAACGTCGATGGACCACGATCACGATTGGGATAACGCACAAAAATAACAGTAAAGGTATAACCACACCGAGGACCACAGGGAGACGCGAAGGAGATGGGTTGAGTGTTGACAAGTCCGAGCTAGCTGTCTCGGCAGCGAAAGGAGGGGCCATTTTCCGGGAGTGAGGCTTTGAATCAGACAAACTGTAAGACTAGCTATACTGGTTTGGTTGTCTGCGCAAAAGAATGTGTTTGTTTAACGAGTGGTAGGCATATCAGGTAGAAAATTGTAGGATGTAGTTGCAGTCAGAGAGACGAGTGGTCGAGAGGAAAGTTGAACCGTGACCGTGTCCAGATGATCTTATCTTAGTATCTTATCGTCGGCGTGACTGATCTAGCGTTCAACGCGACACAAACATGGCACGCACGTCCGAGCGCGTCCTCATATTCGTCCATCCCAAATTCCTGATCCCCATCCTCCACGGCTGTGAAGGTCTCTTCACTGCTTTGAGATCGTTCAAGAATATCAACCACGATACCTCGTGTGACTACTGTCGTTTTATAAAAGTTCTTGACCAAGACCGTCGCTGTACCAACCTGCTTCGACGCGCCTCTCGCGCCCTATTCCGCGATGTATATCAAAACGCTGACTATACAGGGCTTCAAATCCTGTAAGTATCGTCCTTGTAGATTCGAAATATAGTTTACTCAATTGCATATATAGATCGGGACCAAACACAGATAGAACCATTCTCACCGAGACATAATGTGGTAGTAGGCAGGAATGGTTCGGGCAAGAGTAACTTCTTTGCGGGTGAGCACTTGAGTTGAACAGTTCAAGACAATCAGATATGGATACTCACACGCGTATTAGCTATTCGTTTTGTACTATCTGATGCGTATACGTCAATGTCTCGAGAGGAACGTCAAGCTCTTCTCCATGAAGGAGTGTCTGTAACCACTACGCTATCAGCATATGGTACGTGTTCAAGCTTTCGCACTCATAGACACTTAACGAAGCCGCAACTTCCTAGTGGAAATTATATTTGACAACAGCGACAACCGCTTTCCCACCGGCCGAGATGAGGTCATTCTGCGTCGCACAATTGGGTTGAAGAAGGACGAGTACAGTCTAGACAAGAAGAGTGCTAGCAAAGCCGATGTCATGAATCTTCTGGAGAGTGCTGGCTTCAGTAAAAGCAACCCTTATTATATTGTTCCTCAAGGCAGGGTGCGTCTGATCGCTAGCACTCAAAGTGGCCACTCTCACACATACCGTTCAGATCACTGCACTTACGAATGCCAAAGACCACGAACGTCTTGCCCTTATGAAAGAGGTGGCGGGTACCAAGGTATACGAGCAGAGACGCACGGAGTCGTTGCGTATCATGGCTGAGACGGACGCAAAACGCGGCAAGATCGATGACCTGCTCGAATACATCGACACGCGTTTGGCGGAGTTAGAAGAGGAGAAGGAAGAGTTGAAAGAGTTTCAAGAAAAGGACAAGGAGAGACGGTGCCTTGAGTATGCCTTATACTCACGGGAATTAGAAGAGGTGACGGAGACCCTAGAGGAGATCGAGGAGGAACGCAGACGGGACGTGCATTCATCGAACATGCGCCGTGAGCAGTACAACGACAGGGAGAAACATGCACAGGTAAGTTGTAAAGGAGTATTAAGTGGACGACAAGATATTGACTTCTATCCAGATTCTGGAGCAGTCAATTTCAAAGACCAGGAACGAGCTCACGACGCTCAATCTCACGCGTCAAGGCACACAGTCGGAACTCACTGATCTCATCCGCGCACGCACAGAGCTCGAATGCACTGTTGCCGATCTCCGGCTTGCCGCTGAGCGTGCTGGCGGGCAACGTGAGACGCTAGAAGCCGAGCTCGTCTCTATCGAAGAGAGGATTGCCGAACGCGAGGCACGATTAACGGAACTGCGTCCCGAATGGGAGTCACAGCGCGCCCACGAGATCAACGAGAAGAAGCGACTAGATGAAGCTCAAGCCAAACTCGACGCGCTGTTTGCGAAGCGGGGAAGGCTTGACCGGTTCAGGACGAAAGCGGAGCGAGATAGGTTCCTCAGAGCCGAAATTGCGAGTGTAGAAGCGTATGGCTCCGCACAGAGAGGCGCGCTGGAGGGCGCGAAAATAGAGCTAGAGAAGGCAAGGACGGGTCTAAGAGAAGTTGAAGACAGGCTTGAGGGCGCCGATGACAGTCAGGAGGACGCAAGGAGAAGAGTAAAGGAGCTCGCAGAACAATTGGCTACACTAAAAGACGAGCACGCGGAGCTTACTGAAAAGCGGAAAGACCTCTGGAGGGAGGAGACGAAGTTGAAAAGTCTGGTCGACAATGAGTCAGACGAGTTGCGCACCGCGGAGAGATCGCTCGCTAGCATGATGGACAAAGTGAGTTCGCAACTTCACACAATTGATCAGATTCTCACTGGAGTTGTTATTCAGGACACGGGATCTGGTCTCCGTGCAGTTGATCAGATCGCTGAGCGTTTGGGCTTGGATGGTGTTTATGGACCCCTTTACCGGTTGTTCGAAGTTACAGATGACAAGTTCAATACTGCTGTGGAATTGACAGCCGGGAACAGGTATCTAAAAGCTCTTATCACATGATTTATGACACTCATCCTCTGCAGTTTGTTCCACGTAGTCGTCGATACCGACGTGACAGCGCAGACGGTGCTCGAGATTATGCTCAAAGAGCGCACTGGCCGCGTGACATTCATGCCACTCAACCGTCTTCATCCCAAGAATCCACCATCTCCCAACGCTCAGGACGCAATCCCGCTGATCGACAAACTAAATTTTGATCCCATGTATGAGAAAGCACTGCAACAAGTCTTTGGCAAGACCTGCGTTTGCCGTGATCTTACTATCGCTGCGGCATACGTGAAGAGCCACGGTATCAACACCATCACTCTTGACGGCGACAAGGTAGACAGGAAGGGTGCGCTCACTGGTGGATTTTACGACGTCCGTAGGTCCCGACTGGAGGCGATCAACAGCGTAATGTCGTGGAAGGCGAAGCACACGACGGACGAGAAGCGCCTTCGTGAGGTGACAGCAGCGATCATGCAGATCGAGCAAGAGATTACACGCATGATGGGCAGAATTCAGGTGCTACAGAACCAGCAGGTCCAGACGAAGACATCGCGAGAACGCTTGACTGAGGACGCTGCACATCTTGAACGGGAGAAGGAGCGGCTAGTGGTCAGGATAGAGAAGCTGGAGGTGGACGTGAATGACCTAGAGGCCGAGCTAGCGGGGCTGACGGCAAAACTGGAAGGTTATCGTGCTGAACTGTCGAGTCCGTTGGCGCACGGTCTGACAGAAGAGGAAGAAGACCTTATCGAAGAGCTCGGCAAGGAGGTCGAACAGAGACAACGACAGCTCTTAGAGCTGAGTAAGAAAAAGAACGAGGTTCGTATATCGTGGATTGCAAATCGTCGAGCCCACTGACACCGGTGTTTCACAGTTCGGCAAGCGGAAGAACATGATTGAGATTGAGCTCAACGAGAGCCTTCGTCGCAGACGAGAGGAATTGAGAGGCAAGATCGAATCTCTCGGTGAGGCAGAAGTTGGTGATGCATCCGCAGCTGAAAGCCTGGAGGCGAGGAATCGAGAGCTCAAGGCGCTAAACAATTCCATCGAAGCACTCAACAAAAAGATACACGGCAAGTTGCCCTTTTGTCTCACTATGACACTTGTATTTACGGTCTTTCAGAGGCGGAGAAGGAAGCAGAGAAGTTGACCGCTAAGTTGCAAGAAGACCGTAATGCCTTGGAGAAGTTGCAAACCGAGCAAGTCGAGGACAGCCGAGGCGTCTCGAAACAACAGAAGAGCACGGAGCGATATATGGCAAAGCGCGCTATGTTATTGAACCGCAAGGACGAGTGCAATCGCAATATCCGTGATCTCGGCGTGTTACCAGAAGAGGCATTTGAGAAATATACAAACGAAAAGCTCGATAGAGTACGTACCTTACTCGTCTATTGACACCTCGGCTGATGTTGGATCTTTCCAGTTGGTGAAGAAACTACACAATGTCAACGAGGGCCTCAAGAAGTTCGCGCACGTCAACAAGAAGGCATTTGAGCAATACAACAACTTCACGAAGCAACGCGATCAGCTGCTACAACGCCGAGAAGATCTAGAGAAGTCTGCAAAATCGATCGAAGAGCTAGTAGAGGTCCTCGATCAGCGTAAGGATGAAGCTATCGAACGGACTTTCAAGCAGGTGGCTAGCAATTTTGAGGACGTCTTTGAGAAGCTCGTGCCTGCTGGTCGAGGACGCCTCATAATACAGAGACGTATAGATCAGGTATGCTTGCATCAGGCAATCTCACTGGCCTTGGCTGATTTTTCATGAAAGGATGAAGAAGATGCGGAGGATATGGACGAAACACAGCAGAGCACGATCGACAATTACACAGGGGTTTCTATCAAGGTCTGTACTTTTTCTACATGTTAGATTCCATGATTGATGGGAACTGTCATACAGGTCTCGTTCAACTCCAAAGTCGACGAGGGCCTCAGGATACAACAGCTATCAGGCGGCCAGAAATCATTGGTTGCACTCGCTACCGGTATGTTCGTCTTATACAACGACATTATTGTTACTTAACTTCAGCGTAGTCTTTGCGATTCAGAAATGTGACCCTGCGCCTTTCTATCTTTTCGATGAAGTATGTTCCATTTTGAACCCCGTTGACGTAATACTAACTTTGGACAAAGATCGATGCCAATCTCGACGCGCAGTATCGGACTGCAGTTGCAGGTCAGTTTCTTCTTCAATTGCGTCTCTAGGTCTCTTGGCTCATGCAGTTCTGCAGCAATGATACATGATCTCTCGACGACTGCTCAATTCATCACCACCACTTTCCGTCCAGAGATGCTCGTCACAGCTGATAAATTCTACGGCGTCGTGTTCAACAATGAGAAGGTCAGCTCTATCCGCAATATCAAACGGGAAGAGGCAATGGAGTTCGTCGATAAGGCAAGTTTGCCATTACTCGAGCCGCATATCAAATTACTGAGCCCTACTCATAGGAAGCGCAAGCACAATGAGTGTGAGGTTTTCGGAAGGATAGGCTGTCTGCCTTTAATCTGTCATTTGTTCTCGCTTTGTTGTCTATATGCTTTCCTGACCCCCATGTGGGTAAACGTAAGTTCCCTGATACCCGTGATTCTTACACTTGTAGCTTTAGTATCCAATGCTACGCGACATGTACTTTATCTTGTACCTTGCCTCAAATACACACATCAAGTTGCAGGACCGGGATGCGAGATGAAGAGCTCCTTGAACGTGTAAGAAATCCATGTCCATCGTTGATGCCAGCAGCTGACCGTTGTTCCCATTCCTGGGGTGTGCAACACACTCCCTAAGACCTCTGTTTTCTTCGGCACTCCGACGACGAGCACTCTTGGTGCTGGTCCGGGCCTGAGGGCTGCGTCTGAATACGGTAGTCGCGTTGGGTAGGATAGAGTATCGACTTCGTCGTCTCCGAACGGTGTCACAGCGACTGCCGAATTCTAACGGTAGTAAGCTAGTATCGCTTGGATATCCCCCTGCCACCTCTTAGATCAGCATCTATAGCGGCCTCATTGCGCATCAATTCACGAGGCGAACAGCGCAGGAAGCCCCTCTGAGCTCGATGACATGTGGCCTTCGGGCCCTCTAAGGTTGAGTCATTTTTCCAAAAAGGATTTGGTGCGACCCTTGGGCCCACGTCGCTCTTACGTCCAATTGTTCGATGTTGGTATTGTCGCGTGATACGCACTGGTTCACTGTCATATACACATCAGATTCCAAGGCTCAGAGATGACCAATGATACTAGAGCAGGCCCGATGTCCGTGGGATACTACTCTGCTATGTATTACGGATACTAGACGACGTCAGGCGACCAGAATGTCGCCGTACATGATTTATAATCTGGTTTCACGACTACTATATATTCCTCTGATTTGTGTCTTGTACATCCACTCATCGATACCAAACAGCTGCTTGAACACTTGTCAAGCACCATGTCTTCGGACGAGCAGCCCTTTGCCATATCCGTTCCTCAATCTGCGCTCGACATTCTTAACCAGAAGCTATCCCTTGCCACATTTCCGACTCGCGCCCCTGAATCAGACGATGAAAGGGACTACGGCGCACCCCTCAGTGATATTCAACGCCTCATCAAACGCTGGCGAGACGGGTTCGATTGGAGAGCAGCCGAAGCTGATTTGAACGCGTCTCTTCCTCAATTCACGCGTCCCATTGAAGTTGAGGGCTTCGGGACGTTCACTGCGCATTACGTGCACAAGAAGAGCGAGAGAGCTAACGCCATTCCCTTGGTGTTTCTGCATGGTTGTCAGTGCACCCCCCCTCCTGCTGTCCGTAAATTACGATCACTGAACAGGAGCTAGGGCCGGGACACTTCGCCGAAGGACGCAAGCTCCTGCCTCTGTTGACCGATCCAGAGGATGCAGGTGCTCCTGCGTTCCATGTCGTCGCTCCCAGCCTGCCTGGGTTTGGATTCACATCTGCCCCCTTAAAGAAGGGCTTTGCGCTCGCGCAGTATGCTGAGGTATGTTGATATCTGCTTGGCAGACCGGTCTATCTTCCATGGGAAGCAATTGCTAATACAATGACGCGCAGTTTGCCCACAAATTAATGCTTGCTCTTGGATACGAGGAATACGGTGCGTACCTTCTCTGACACCCGCTTGAATGACTCTGACACAGTTGCTCTCCAGTTGTACAAGGCGGGGATTGGGGCTTTGGTGTTCGTTCTTTTTCTGCAGCACGTACTTCTCAATCATATAGACGATATTACATTGTAGGTTGGCCACAGACTTGCCTATCTATATGGTCCGAAACACGTCAAGGCGTGGCACACAAATCACCTATAGCGAGTGTCCTATTGCAACATGCTTCCTGGAAGGTGGCACTGATGATTCGCTCGCAGCCCTCGTCATCCACCCCGGTTTACCCAATCGCCACGCCTTTGGCTCGCCAACCTATTTACTCCTTGCACTGCTGCAGATCGCAAAGGCTTCGAGAGGACCACATGGTTCACCACCAAAGGTGACTATGCATGTGGATCTGTCTTTCTGTCACTCAGCACTGATGTCTGCATGCCGTGAATGTAAGGCGAAGGATACTTCGCGGAACAGGCGACAAAACCACAAACGCTCGGCTACTCTCTTGCAGACTCTCCTGTTGGGTTGCTGGCGTGGGTCTATGAAAAATTGGTTGATTGGTCCGACGACTATCCCTGGGAAGATGATGAAGGTCTGTAACTCTGGCCTTGAACGCTTCAAAACCTGACAGTTTATCCCCTGCAGTTCTCGCTTGGATATCCATCTACCTCTTCTCATCAGCAGGTCCGGCTGCCTCTGTGCGCATTTATTACGAGGCTACAAATGCAGGGAATTTTGCCGAAATCGAGAAGATGTGGAGTCCAATCCCTTTAGGAGTGAGTTATTACCCCAAGGAGATCCGCGTGGTCCCAAAGACGTATGGTATTCTCTTCATGTCCACTTAACGAAACGCTAAATCCAAGATGTAGGTGGGCCCGTACCATGGGAAATGTGGTCTTCGAGTCGCAGCATACGAAGGGTGGTCATTTTGCGGCTTATGAAACCGCGGAGCCGCTTGCTGCAGACTTGAGAAAGATGTTCGGAAGGGGAGGTGGAGCCTACGGCGTAGTAAAAGGAAAAGATGGGTACTGAGAAGGATTCGCCAGGATTGCCCCAGGATTTGTTGCCATTCACCACATCAATGTTGTTCACTGGATCTGCCACATGAGAAGAAACTGTTGTATCTTCACCACCAACGCAGCTCGATACTCGATCTGAAATATGCATTGAGCTTATTATCGAAGATCTTGTATCGTTCCACGGAATCGTAGGCTGCTTTAGAGTCTATCCATCCGAAGCGGGGGTCGTGAACGAGAATGTGTTCTGACAAATGTACGACTTCGAGTGTCTTGCACTTGGCGTGCCAGACCTCAGCGATTTCATGAACAACCGAATATTCTTGGAGGCTTTCATGTTCTTGATGCGCAAGCACCGCGAACCGTTGCAGACACGGTAGATGTTCCATGAAGTCGCCCATCGCTAATAGTAGGTCCTGTGGCATAAACTGTGTAAAAGTGCATCAAAGTACACTGGAGATGACTTACCTGATCAACAAATATACGTCCTGGCATGAAGAAAAGGGTAGTCACGGATGAAAGTGCGCTTGCGAGAGCGTTGAACGCTGCTACGACTGTGTGTCGATCTAGCATAAAGTCTTCCTCGCTTCTGACCCCGTTATATTGCACTTGCACTGATGCGTAAGTCACCGTTGCAGACGAAGACGCGATTGCTTCCGCTACTTGCGACAAAGAATCCGCCTCCAGTTGGAAAGGACCTGAAACACGCACATGCACGGCTGTGATAGGGCGGCCAGGAATCACACGTTTGAGTACGCTGGGAGGACCACCAATAAAGCACAGATCCCGCAACGCGTCTTCACTGAGCTCCCAAGGACCACAACGTACGCCGTAGAAATTGAGGAACCTGAGTTTGTCCTGTTCCGCGAGCCAGCGGGAGAAGTCCGCGTCCCAGTCCATACCAGTTCTGAACTCGTCCAAGCGTACGGAGGAGCCGAGAAGGAATTTGGAGTGTGGGCTGAAAAAGGGAAGGTCGAGCATCGCTAGGTTTCGGGTCTGGTTTAGTGCCCGTGACAAAAGCGTGTAAAACGCCCGTAGTAGTTCGGGCTCGATGATGCCACAGCTTATGACCAAAACGCGGACATATGCAGCGAGAACTGGACGAGAAGCGAGTATGCGAAGGAGCTGTATCAACTTTGGCATGGACGCAATCCGGATGTCCTTGAACAGGACGCGTTGTGCTTCAGCAGCGAAGGTGCGACTGACGAGGGCGATTGACGGTAGATGTTCGGGAAGAGAAAATGTCAGAAAGATATGGTATACTTCGACGGGGAGCCATGACGTGAGCCCTAAGTCTATTATGAATGCGTGAATAATTGATATGTGACACGATATTGCGGAAGACTCACCACTTGAACGATAAGCCATGCCACACGATATTGTTCAGTTTGATTTTGGTTTACGGCGGGCGTGATATTGACTGGTAAAACGTCTCCAGCGTTGAGTCCTGCGTTGTTCTTGATACGAGTGGAAGCTTGAAGAGAGTAAAGACTGATTGACGTTGCCACAGCGGGCGGAGTCGTTCGTCGCTCTGGCTTGGACGTGGTTTGCGGATCAGAATCTCGGAGCGCCCATTCCCGGACCCCGGTGGAATGGGCGCTCCGAGCTTTGCTTTCCACGTTGATCACCAACTTCATTCTCACTGTAGTCTTGTCTCTCTCAGCGTTTCTAGTGCAGTCAACCGATAGCTTGACATGGTCGCAGGTACATTATCTGACAACCAACGGTCTACAACGATATCGTAATCGATTTATCCCACTCAAGTGCAACCCGCAATCCCTGGTGTGCCGCCGTCACGATGCCACCTTCTTCCTCTCATTCTCCAAGGAGAAAAAGGGTCAGGAAATACTTGTCTGCTTCTGCGCTGAAATGGAACCCAAAGACACCCTCCGGATCTGCTGCTACCCATTTACGCAAACGGCGAGGTTCTTCTGCCTCAAGTTCAGGCCCTTTCTCCTTCTCCCACAGTATGGATAGTAGATCAGACCTGGGAGACCTCGATATCCTCGACGACTCGTCGTCTGCCATCTCACATGCAGAAACATTTCCTATACAAGTTAACAGGCCCCCGTTAACTTATGCATCTCTACCTCCAACGCCTATCTCATCACCTCCTCCTGGACACCGAGATGAGTCCCCACCACGAACTTCACCGCCATCCGTCCCGACTTTTGAACACTCCGATGGAAGAAAGATAAACGATACCCGCCCGTTCTCTCTTTGGGACTATCTCCGAGAGGAGCTTTTGGCGACAGACTTCGATTCTCATCAAGAACTCAAATGGGAGAGAGTCAGCAATTTTCTGAGCATGCCTGTCGCCATCGAAAAGGTGTGTAATCCGCCATATTGTGATATTGTGTCGCTTACATTCCATAGATCATGCTATTTGGTTTCGTACTATGCTTCGACTCCTTCCTGTATACGTTTACGATCCTTCCAATACGCTTCGCTCTGGCTTTCGGAAGGCTAGTTATCAATTTCGTTTCGCGATCTGCCCCTCCTCTACCTCCGTCTCAGAAAGCGGATATATTGCGCGCATTGTTGCTCCTTACGTCTATAGTCATACTCAGTCCTTTGACGGATGCTAGTAAGATATATCACTCTATACGAGGCCAAGATACTATCAAACTATACGTTATCTTCAATGCACTCGAAGTATGTGGGATATATCACACTGTAACTGCATGGATTTACTTACAATTCGTCAGATTGCGGACCGACTATGTGGTTCCATTGGACAGGACATCATCGACTGTCTCTTCTCGAGATCGACTCTCGAAGTAATATCACATAGGAAACGACCAACATCTCATACCTTACGCCCCCTGTTCTTCTTCGTTCTTGCCTTGGTATATACTGGTGTGCTTGCCCTTAAACAAGATAATTCACTGCATGCTCACACCTTGCGCACAGTTTCGCACACTTTGGTGATGATCTACCAGATGATCTCCTTGAACGTAGCTGTGAACTCCTACGACCACGCGCTTCTCACTCTACTGGTGTCTAATCAGTTCGTAGAGATCAAAGGCAGCGTCTTCAAGAAGTTCGAGAAGGACAACTTGTTCCAGATTACCTGCGCTGGTCAGCTTGAAATTATGATCTTGGTTTTCGTTCATTGACCATCGCCTCTGCTATAGATATCGTAGAGCGCTTTACGCTGGCACTCATGTTGGTCGCTGTAGCGTTTCGTAACCTCATAGAACTCAGTGGATCCGACTTCAATTTCAACGAAGGTTTCGCTTTACCCAAAAGTTTTGGCTGGTTCCGTGGGAACAATGTCCTATGGACTATATCATATGTGCGTGTCTGGTGTCTGTATGTCCACCGAAAATGCTGACGACATTGCCGATAGCCTGTAGTGACAGTCATGGTTTCAGAAATGCTTGTTGACTGGCTCAAACACGCTTTCATCACGAAATTCAATCATATCCGCCCTTCGGTGTACGAGAGGTACACTGATGTCCTTTGCCGCGATCTTGCCAGCGGGAGTGCGGTGGGCAGGAAAGGAGCGCGAAAGGTATGCAATCCTTCAGCCTACGACCCGGGTCCCTCACATTATGTTGCCATATCTGCTATAGCACACCTACGTCGATCAGTCGCCTTTGGTCGCCCGCCGTCTCGGGTTCGCATCGATGCCTCTAGCCGTGCTCGCCATCCTGATAGGATCGCAGTCCATAAACTTGCTGATATCCATGCATACCGACGAATCCTTGCCGTGGACATGGAATAAATCGGACCTAACGACCGAGGATCTGATCAATATCGCAAAGTGGGCTGCCATGTGTGCACTTTTCTGGGCATGGTAAGCAACTAGACTCGTCAGTGAACTGATATCCTATCTCATACACGTATTGCCAGCATCGTCGTAGTCAAAATCATCATGGGAGTCAACCTGCTGAGTTATGCGACCCGTCGTCATGCGGGAATGGAGAGCCGTGCAGCTGCGGACGTAGTCAATGACTTCGGAAGGAACCCGATTGGCGAAGGCAAAGACGAACAGGCCAGTAGATTTCTCAGGGGAGATGTCCGCTCTGACAACTAAACGTTCTACTCCAGATATACAACCACGAGTTGAAGACGCTACTAGACAACGAAAGAGACGATGCGTCCCCTGTCGCGGAGATCGGAGAGCGTAAACCTTTGAAAACCAGAGGAGACAGCGACGGAAAGAAGAACCGGCTTCCGTTGGAGGAGATCACGAGATATACTATGGTCAAGCGGATATGGTAGCACTTGTTCATTCGCAGTGCTTGATATGCATTGGATGATCAGACAGAAGCTGAGATAACGGGGTCACATTGCCTCCAACGAAGATGCAATGCTAGCCAAGCAAGCATCCTGAGAACATGTCCCGTTTCTGAAACAATGAGCAAAGCTGCGTTTGTACTCACGACATTGCTTTAGGCATATCCCTCCCGAGACTTGCATGGACAGCGCCAGCTAGGAGACGCGCAAGAGCAGCCCAGCTGCATGTATTGGGGTCGGAATGGTAAGTATATATCTACAGTCATGTCATACATAAAAGAAAACAAATCAGATATAGGAAGAGAGGTATCGAAAGATGAAGAGACTCTTTATAGATGAGCTGGAAGGAGGGTGTACACTGCTTGCAAAAGGCAGTGGTCGTTAGTATGAACAAAGGAGCGGCATGATGCATGACGGAGAGAACGGGGAATTGGTCATGGATTGATGGAATCTACGGGAGTATAAGAATCCGGGTTAACGTTGACAGGGGGCTCGTTTCCTTCTGAGCCTACGATACTGGCTACCATTGACCTATGTCGACTGGGGTCCACCTTTACAAGATTGGGTTTAACCAAGCGTACTTTGCATCCGCTCGGATCTGCGAGGATGTACGTTTCGACCGTGGATTCTCGTTTGTCGGACCACCGCGTTCCGCTACTTCGCCGGCTCACATCTTCAGTTGAGTCAGTAGACAGCGACACGCCGTTACGGCGACGACGCTTCTCGTCTCGTGCACGAGCTGCGGAGTCCTCGGTTGGCCGTGATGAAACAGAAAGTTGCGACGGCGGCGACGCTGGCCTCTGGGAAGAGCGTTCTGACTGGATGCTCGACGTCGAGGATTGCTGGCGGTGAGCACTCGTGCGCGCGCTTGATGCTGACGCTGAAGAGGTACTTGCAGGTGGGGTCGGAGACGCTCGCTGTGCACGGGACTGCGTCGGACGTGTATGTGCCTCAGATGTGGATGCCTGTTGCCTTGGTTCGATCGTACGAGAGATGTTTGAAGCCGTGCGCGAGTGGCCGGACGGGACGTAGGCAGTCGTTCCTCGCGAGGCGGTAGACGCCGGACCTTGCGAAACAACTTTGGCGGACGGCTGCGAGCGAGGCTGGGGAGAGGCAGTATGAGTAGCAGACACTGCAGGCTTCGGCACGGGCCTCGTCTGTGTAGGTACCAACGGTCCTTGCGAGGAAGCGGGGGCCTGGGCAGTAGGGCGGGGAGGGTCTTTCGCGATCCGTTCAGATCGGGACTTGTTAAGGACGGCAGCGAGAGCGGTAGCCCCTGCAGTGGACTTCGACACTGCGTTAGGCTTCGTGTTGGCAGGCGCCGGCTTTCCTGGAGGCGGAGGAGCAGGGCATGACGAAGCAGCTAGACGCGAAACATCTTTCGTTGGGGATTGTGAACGGAGTTGTGAAGGGGCAGCAGCGGGAGCGGCACTCTCTGCATGCCACGCCATTGGTCCAGCAAGGGGTCCCGGAGGTAGCGGCTTGTCTCGCGAAGTCGTTGCAGATGGGTGCGTCGAGGCGGGAGGACGCCAAAGACCAATTACGATCTCATCCCCATCCTCCAGAGAAAGCTTGGTCTTAAGCGGGCGCGTTTCCGGCAGCCCCTCGATTTGTTGAGCCTTCTGCGCCATGATGTTCTGATACAAGGTCCGATTCTTGCTGACAGGGAGCGGTCCTTCTGTGATCAGCATGCGCCAGTTCTCGCTCATGTCGCTCCCTATCAGTGTCTCCGTCGGCGAAGAGGAGGAGGCATCGTCGGCTTCATACGCCTCGCACAGCTCATCCTGCTCATCTTCAGGAAGGTCAAGTAGCGTACTGGTCGGCGAATAGGGAATGGGCTGATCAGGTTCCGGGAACTGCATTTCAGTAACTCGTCGTGCATTCTTCACGTTGGCCGGAGGTGCCTGCGACGGGGGCGATTTCTTCGGCTTAGAGATGGCTTCGCCCGGCCCGGGCACAGTCAATGGAGGAAGGGTGGCAGACCTTGCCGCAGAGGATCTCCCAGGAGAAGGAGACGAGGTCTTCCTCACCGCAGGAGCCGCCTTTGAGGCTGCAGACCCGAGCGTACCCGCCCGCTTCGCCGTTGAGGTAGTCTGGACCGTGGGCGCCGTGTCGGGATCGCCGTGTCGTAACCTCTGCGGCTTTTCCTTCTCCACGTACTGCTCAAGTTTGTCCATCAACACCTTCACCTCTGGTAGCGCGGGTTTCTCTTGTTTCGGTGGTGCTGGAAGTTCTTTGTAGATGTCTTCGACAAAGGTCATCGGGCGGTCTGGTTCGCGCTCTTTGAACTGCGGCTCCAGGGTTGGCGTACCGTGCGGGAACAAGTCGAACGCTTTCGTCCGATCCAAGACCCGCTGAAGGCTTGCGTTTGCTCCATGATTGTTTTCCATATCAACCGGAGGGAAATGGATATCAAGGGCGGACGGCTCCCCATAACGCTCGTGTTTACGAGCACGTTTCTCCCTGTCCTCTTTGGCTTTCCGTTGATAAACCTCGAACTCGTCCGCAATGGGGTCCGACACTTTCCTCCTGTCGCGACGTTTACTCTTGGAAGAACTCGTTATGAGCTCTCCGACGCTCCTAGAAAAGCAAGGTCATCAGTGAAGGAAGGATCATCGGATAGAGAACACCTACCGGATCCCCTCAGTATCGCTCTGGATGCGTGCCGCCATGCGCTGTATGAACGACGGCGACCTGGTTTTCACGCCGCCTGAGGTCGTTGCGGTGTCCATCGACCGGAGGCTACACACACACCGTCAGTGGCGTTCATTCCATGGGCGATACAAGACGTACCTGGTGGTCCTATTCCGAGCGAATAACCCATTTGCGTGGGGCCCTGGACCGTTTTTCGAAGACGCATCAGACTGACGGCTGTTACGATGTCCAGAGGTGAGTGTGAAAAGAGTATGCATCACGATTCGCCACTTACTGTGGTACAAATCTCTCGATCAATGATGGCCGCCTGGTTCTACTTGGGGGCTGCTGTAGGCTGTAGAGACACAATTAGCACAAAGCGGTTCCGTTGCAAGGGAGGTACGACATACCTAGCCGTTGACGGTCTACGCTCTCTCGGCTGTGGGGCGACCGAGGCGATTGCTTCGACCACAGATCTGGAGCGGAGGATGAGTGAACGTTTATAGGTGAGAATCATATTGCACTGACGATGCTACCCTCTGAATCCGTGAAGGCTTGCGTGGGATAGCGCCTGCAGGAGCAGTACTTCCGAGGTTACTGTGTGGCACGAAGAAGGCATGGTCAGGGCGCCTGCCACTCGAAGGCAGAATAAACGGTACGCACCTCAGTGTTCTACGAAGTAGTCCAGGCTCCTTTTCTTGTGTAGGTGATTCAGGAAACGTCACGATTGATTCATTGCTTTTGGCTGCAACTGAAGCCGGGTCGAGCCCAAACGAACCGCTGCACCGCGTTCAAGAATCAGCGTCCCGATGCATGTTACAATGAGGGGGCTACTTACATGGAGTCTTTATGGAGGTCTTTCTCGATGGTGCCATTTACTGGTCTCTGAAGCCACGATTTCTGCGAAGACCTGGCCACGCGATGATGGAGGGTTAGTTGACGGTGAGTCTTCGAGTTCAGCGAGCGTGCTTACTGTGAATCAATAGACCTTCTCACGTCTGTGGACGGCCTACGGCGGCGTTCGGGTGGCGGCAGCGGGCTAGGGCGTGGATCTGTGCTGATGTGGTCTGTCTCCGTGTCCCCAGGGCCGCCTCTTCCGTTCGTTGGTTTACTAGGAATGAACACGAATGGTCAGACTATGATGGGGGTGGAAACAGTGGTCTCATACCTTATGGAACTCTTCGAAATGGTACGCAAATGAGACATCGTTCGCGACAGTTTCGAAGATGTCTCTATGTTGGGGGATCTTGTTGTTCTATTCCACTTCGAATCCTGTTCGTAGCGATAATATACGTTCTATATGCTTTCAAAGCAAAGGGTTTCGCGCGTGCGACGTGCGAGAGGCAAAAAGAAGTCAAAGGTAAGAGTTGTGTAGCTGTGTGCGAGAAAGAGTCAAAGGTCGAAGTGTATGCAGAGGGGGGAGGCAAAATGTGAAGTTGTGTATGTCGCAAAAATTGGGAAAACAAACGCGCTCCGCGCTGACAGCGCCTCCCTTTATATTGTAACCAACCGGCCCTTGGCCACATCTAAAAATTGCCGACAAAGCCTTGGGCCAAAGATGGTTGAGTCGTGATTAGGATGCGGCCAGGACTGTGGCGCGTGATGGGCCAATGCCACCCTGGTTGCAACGCCGCGGCGTGTCGTCCTCCTCGTGCTGGAAACGCCCCGCTAAAATAAGGATAATGGCTGGCATGGCTGTGCGGGCGAGGGAGCCGTGTTAGGTCGTGTTGCACAACAAGGGGGACGGCGCGCTGGAGAACACATACCATGACGGGACACCAAAGGTGTTTGATGGGATGATGACGAGCGGGCGTATAATACCAAGATCACAGGAGCCGGTGGCGAGTGGCTCAGAATTTCCATTCCACGGTTTCCGTGGAATTTTCTGGGTGAGAACTACTACGCGGGGTATTTCTGTCGTCAACAATGATCGAAAACCAGAGGCCGCTATGGAAGGCAACGTACAATCTCGTGAGTGCAGGATGTTTCTCGTCCTCGATCGAAGGTGTTAGGTATGTGGCCATGGTCTCGTAACTCGCAAGTGTGGCGGAAGTCCTTGTGCGAGGTTTGGTAACGTTGAAAGGCTGAGGATGCGGGGTGGAAGCAAGAAGTGAAGGAACAAAAGGATGGAACAAACCACTTCAGTAGAATGCACGATGGATCACGCTGTACGCCGAGTGGCTCAGGCCAAAGTTACGCAGTACTGTCACTTACTGACAAAATCGGCTTACACCGATGGCCTGCAAAGCATTCGGTGAAAGCCGATCTGTATGTCGTCGCTAAAATTGAGACGCACCAGTACCAGAGGCTGAGACGGCTGCATCTGGAGTTGTGATCATATGTGAATCAGCTCTGTCGCATACAAAGAACAACCGAGCATGCCACTATTCAAGGGGGCTGCGTGTCAAAACGACGATAATTCCAGGAGCCAAGGTTGACAGCCAGTAAGACACGAGTTATAAGTAGAGCAGGGGAGAGCAGATGCTCAAACCTGCACATGGTGTGGTCTAGAGTGGACTGCCTCGCAAGACGACGCTTCCTTTGTTCTCGAGACCGTGGCACGACTTTTTGAGAACCAAAAGCGATAACCCGCGAGAATTTCGACTACAGCCACCAAACTGCGACGCTAGGGGGTGCTTATCTTCCCTGGATCGCAGCCAGTGACTTGCAAAAGCGGGGGCAGGAGACCGTGATGCTCAGCAAGAACTGAATGTCAAGGGTCCTGAATACGGTCAAAGTATCCGTCTCATTCTGTGTGCTTGGTATCGACCGAGTGTCGGTGAAAAAGCGATGCATATCGCTGCGCGCCGCGTCCTAGGATTCACAGGTGGTTCTAGTCAGCTGCGCGGTACCGGTAGATCAGTGGTCATAAGAGGATAATCCCAAAAAATGGGGACAGAAAATGCCTCCGCCTGTGCACAGCATGGACGAACCTGCAGAGTTTCCTGGTTTGGACGTATCCGATTGCCAAAAAAAAATGCCGAGAGGGAGTATTTGAGTGGTGGCGGTGCTGGAGGAGCACAGGATGGAGGACTGCGCCACGTTTACACGCACACACCGTACGACCGCTCGCTCATGGCTTTGCGTCAAAGCTGGCGATGTTCCGAGAGGTCGTTAGACTCTGGAATTTACTTAGACTGTGCGCTTCCTGGAACCTTCCTGACGGGTTCCCTTTTCTGGTGTATGTTTCTCCACTTGGGTGGCGGTGAGAGGAGTGTAAATGATGTGACGTAAACGGAAAAGCGCCAGCGTGGGGAATTGCTTCCGGCGCTTCTCTTCCCGCCCTGACTGCGGCACTCCATATAAACCCAGGACGAGGTCTTCTGCGTTCAGCGCACTCCTCATCCTTTCTCCCTCAAGTCAGCCCCTTCAACGTGAGCAATAACCCAGCTCGTCGTCCAAACGCGAAATTGACCGTTATCCATGCAGATCTAACGACCCTCACGACAACACCATGGCAGCAGGAGCAGCAGCACCAGGACTCTTATTCGTCTTCATAGGCATGGTCCTCCTTATTTTCGTGAGTACACCCATAGTACATCGACAGTATATCGAGTGCTAAACATTGCTCACGACCTATAGGCATCCGTGTCCTCACCAACATGGAACTCTGTATCCTTCCTCAACGCTGACGGATTCAGCTTCGGTGTATTTGGCTTCACCGGCTCAAGTAAACACGTTGGCTGGTACTTCCCAGACCCGCTAGGGTACGTTGCACCCTCTGAGCTCTTCATGTTCGCCAGCTCACGCCTTCGCTTCGCGCTTTAGTGACAGCCGCCTAAACGGTGGTCTCTTCCACAATTTCACCCAGGTGCTAATCCTTATACCCATCGGTACGTCATATTTTCACACTCTCCACTCCATTTCATTCCATTCTCACCTTGTCCCTCACGTTATCTAGCCGCCGGCCTCTCAGGCATCGCCTTCCTCTGCGGCCTGTGCGGCGCAGCGTACCACCGCGCGGGGACAGTCTTCATGTCGCTCATCAGCGCACTCGCCGTGCTCGTCACGCTCGTCGCATGGGTGATCGAGATGGTGCTCTTCGGCGTTGCGCGCGACCACATCCGCGACCGCGGCATCAGCGCGAACTTCGGGAACGCCAACTGGCTCGTGCTCGGCGCGCTCGTGTCGCTCGTGCTTGGCTTCTTCTTCTCGACGTGTGGCATCTTCGGAAGCTACCGTTCGCGCAGGACGGCGTATTAGACCGCGAATGTCTAGTGATACCACGACAACTCGCCGTACCTCCGTGGGATGGAGGGCTGTAAGATACAGACATTGTGTTTGGTGCTTCTCGGTCGAACTCTGTAACCTTTGCTTTCGTTACCCTGCTTCTCGATACCACTTTACTCCCCTACTCGAAATACACGCCAAACGACAAAACGACGCCACGATACCGTATATATAGCATACCTTACGACTCTGTAGCTTTACGGTCCGACCTACTTTACATCCGTTTACACAAATAAGACTTTCAATTTGTACCGTTGGTTTCGTGCGTGTTTTCGCCTCAGGTATCAAGGCTTCACCATGCCACGCCACGGTGCGCAGCCATGCATCATGCCTCGTGGCGTAAGTTCGCTGAAATGATGTGAACGAGGAGGACGATCCGGTGCATGACTTCATCGGACCATGCTCATGAGGCATGCCCAAAAACTTCGCGGGTGCAATTGGGGTTCGGCGAGTGGTCGCGGCATGGAGTCGTCAAGGTCCGACTCCGAGTCTGCTCCTTGTAACACGAGCAATAATAGTGCAGTAACTGGTGACGAAATTGCAACATGAGGTGAGTGGCGCACGGTAGACAGGTCGGTATGAACTTGTGGCGCGCAAGTTCTCAATCTATGGTTCAGTGCTTACTTAATGACAAGTAACATAGCCAGCAAAGTTTTCATTGAAGAGGTAGTACATGAGACTTTGATCAGGTAGCACTAATCCAATGTTACACGGTAACAAATGCTTAAGACGGGAAACATAGTATCTACTTCATGAGGGCAACGGTATTACGCAACTTTTGGCACAACGACACAACATCTCACGCGGACGAAGGCTGCCGAACAACAGTACGAGAGATCGTATAACATACTTCACACGGCAGCAGCGTGTCACAACCAGGCGGAGGCTTGAATACGAAGGGAATGATTAAGCAGTCCTGAGCTATCAAGTCTTCCTTGTTCTTGAATCGCACATACCCGTCCATGATTGTGACTGTGACGGGACGACCATCGTGTTGTGCACGGAAGCTCGCGCGAGTCAGTTTCGTGTCCTTACTTGGAGCCACTTTGCGTTGTAAGATGACACCGATGTTCTTCCGGGGTATGACGATGTTCGGGAGCCGCAGCCGTGGCAGAGCGGCGGACATCGTTGATCGTGAAGCGATTGCGAACGCGGAGAGGGCCCGCGGATCATCGATGAATTCCGCGATGTAGTGTAGCATTTCCTGGGGTACCCGTGGTTGGTGGGTAGAGGCTGCTGCCTGCGAGATGTTCTGGTCCTTGAAGCCCTCTTCGTTGGCAAACCTCTCAAAGTTTTGAGATGAGTGGAGGAGAGTGTAGTAGAAGTCTTCGTCGTCGTCAGCGGCCATGTTACCTAGACGCACCATTGCCTCGAGACCCGCCGTTGTTCGCTTTTTAGGCGGAGCCGACGTGAAAAGGTCGGGACAGTAACGAAGCACACCCGTATGGATGAATGCCCCATTCTTCCTATCAATGCGCACGAGTACGCAGTGAAAAACGGAGAAGACAACGCCGTATGCGACATTGGGTGCATCGCCCTTCTTCATAACCTCCTCGACGACTTGTACAATCGCGGCCTTGCGATTATCTTCGTGAATCAGATGTGTGGCGAGCAGGACACATATGTGCCTACGCGGCCACCACACGCGCTCCTCTGAACTGCTGGCTTCAAGGTGCGGCTTCAAGCGCGAGTCCTCGCTGGCGACGTCACCTTCGTCTTCGCCGGGGTGCTCCCGAAGCATATGTGACACGGGAAGAAGCGCGAGAGCCGCTAAGTTGAGGGCTACACAGCGTTGTACCTTCGAGATCGCCTTCGCATCCGGCACGAGTGCGAGCCCCGTGACTTCCCCTTGTCCGGAGGTGAGCATGGTAATATGGAAGTACGCAGTTCGTTCTGCGATGACAATGCTCTCGAGCACAGAAACTTGGCTGAGCGACAACAGCGTGTTTACAGTGCACGGTGTGCCTTCCTGCATAGAGTTCTGGTACTTCTCCAGCGCGCCGCTCTCAACAGGGGGCGCAGGAAGAAGATCCGGGTTGAACCTGTATTTTGCTGGAATCGCCTGATGACACGCACGATTCTTATAAACGTTGGAAGCGATGCCCTTGAGGAACAGCTTTTTGGGGGGCATATGGTCGAGGCGGTACATCGGTGTGGAATCGATGTGGAAGATCAGTCGGTCCAGGTCAATCTCGTAGACCCACTCGATAAAGGTGCTGTCTGTCGGTTGAGTCCTAGTGATGTTGAAACCTTCGTCCTCGTCCTCGTCGATGCTACCATCGGCATCGAGCGTTTCTTGATTGTCGTCGAGAAGTGAACCAAGATAGTCGTGCATATTCTCGAGCCATTCTCGAAACTCCTCTGGATCAGTAGGGACCTCGGAAAGGACTGACAGCCCAAATCCGGTTGGTTCGGAATCGTACTCGTTGAACTCGACAAAGTACCAGCCCTTGTACCTGTAAACCTTGAAGCCGCGTGTACCCATCTGATTCATGCAGGCATCAATATTCAAACATCGAATGCTGCGAATATAATATGTATGGATTGCTCACATTAGTGTACCGTTGACTACGAGAGAGTAAAGGGCGAGTACGGTGCGCACACGAACAAGGATAACAAAATCAGGATGAGAGAGAGGGACGAACCACTGTTCGTGTCCACGCGTGATCACGTAATATAAAGACGGCGTCTACAACGTTGCCACATCGCACGTCGGGTCTTGAACGCGTGCGATGTGATAGCTTAAAAATGAGTAAGGAACACAAAGAGATGTGTGTACTTGGATCATTCCTTATCACTGGCAAAATAACTGCCATATAACTTGGGATTTGGTTTTTGGGGGTAAGTAAGCTTCGACCCAGAAGCCTTCGAGATGTTTGCTGTGTTGCCAGCGGAGCTCAAAATATATCGTCCGAGTGTCAATGAGAAGGGTATAGTACACACACATCGACATAAATCAGAACAAATTTGTCCTTTCTCAAACAAATGTCCTGCCATTGAACTCATCAATTCTTCGTCTCCTTGCCAACCTCAGGCTTTTTGTCCGTCGACCTGTAGTCACCAAACAGGCCAGTTCCAAACATCTCGCGCACGTTCACGCCGAATAGGACCGCTGCCGCAAGCAACTCTGGCGCAGCGTGAAAGATGTAGAACGTGATCTTGGAGCCTGTGTCGTTGAGTGAGTGCGGACCAGTCGACGTGAGAGATGTAGTCTTCAGGCGCATGACAACGAGGCGGTATATGGAGACGATGTTCTATGAAGCAACAAGATTTGAGTCGAAGACTTAGACACTGAGAAGTTCAAAACACATACGAGAAGAGTGGCTATCAATGCCATGGTGAGAGCACCACTGCGCCGTATGCGTGGAACACGGAGGTAGGCCCAGATAGACAGTACTTGAATGATGAGCAGCTGGATGAAAGCCAGACTAGAGGTTGCATATCTATTGCATAGATTAGACATCCGCCAGCGGTACGAGGGACGTAAGATTTACCTGAGAGATTGTACAAGGTCAGCATCATTCCCGTTGGTGTTGGTTTCGGCTTTCGTGTACAGTAACCCAGCGACGGTGCCAAGAATTACAGGTACCCAAGAGAACAGAGTCAAATTGCCGCATATCCGACGGTACCAAAACCGTGCGCGCGGCTGATCCTCTTCTAGTGGTGCTGCGTAGTACCCTGGCCGGTTGAGCAGCGAAGAGGTCGAGTCGTTTGATCCTGGCTCCTGGCTTGACATGCCTATGATATTGCTCGGGCTCGGTCTCACGCCCAATGTGGTGTTCACAAGGAGCGAGCGGAGGATCGCGGCGATGTCAGCGAGGATAGAGAGGTAGCCGATGGCAAAGGTCATTTGCCAGTACTGCGTCAGGCCGTTGGAGGCGCGTTCGGAGGGATCGTGAGCTTGCTTTGCACGCAGGCCGTAGATCAGGATACTAAACCAGACATCGATTAGCCTCTAGCATGCGTCCGATATGTGATACTAACCGTTCGATGATAAATGCAAGCGACCCGAGGGTGCACAGCGTACGCGAGGACGACCGTACCAGACGGTATATCGCAAGGATACTGATACATCCGTACCCAATGGAGAATATGATAGAGGGTGCGAAGTCCATATTAAAGGGAACACCACCAATTGGTGCGGGGAACGTGTAAGTCGCTGCCGGAGCGGACATTATTGCAAGATGCTGTAGAAAAGTGAATTATAAAAAAACGATGACACGAGAAGATGGTGCGGGTCTGCTAACTGTTGACTCTAGCTTTTATACGTCGGGTTCGCAAGCATGTTGCAAACGTGACACGCCACAGCTGCGGACCATCGCCACACTGCGGTAGCCTGCAGCTGTAGTATGATGGCCTGACATGAATCGTGCACGACATGCCCAGCGCTATTCATTGTCTTGTTACGTTTCACGGTGAACATGTTGCGGGGCGCTGATGGAGAAGTCCCTGAAGTGGTTGTGACGCTCAATTGGCTCAAAGAAGTCGATGGCTAGGACCGGCTTATAGTCGGTGCCGCAGCACAGAACGTCGCTGTGGACCGAAGAATCATGGCTCTGAACAGTGCATCACAATCGAGGGCGTTGTGGGAGGTGCTGCGTACGGTGACCGGAATTGATGGGAAGCTGAGCGCAGCCAAGGGTGAGCCTGTGTTTAGCGCGATCATCGGCGATGTGGCAGTGAACTCACCAGTGGGGCAGATCCAGAGTTAGCATCAAGGCGGCATCACCATGGATCATGTAGTTTGCGTGCATGGTCCTAGATCATCAGTCGATACGCCGTATTGTGTGAAGACGAAGACGTCTACAACTCGCGGAAAACCTCGAGACTCCAAGGAAGTTCTGAGAAGTTCCGACAGGACAGCCTGAGCTTCCATAGCAACATGAAGAACGGCAAAATTGTGAGTGATCCAACCAAGGACGACATCCGAATCCCATCTGTAAAACATTGCTCGGGTACCAACCGTGACAATATGTTGACACTCGAGCTAGTAAATTTTCAATATTGCTTGTCAAGAGCGGTCATAGATTTGAGCGGTCAGTGATAGAAGGAAATAGATTTCACATAATGCAATATCGTCACGAATGCAGAAATGGCGAAGAACAAGCACAAATTGCGACGACGAGAACTTGTTGAGAGTCGAGAGTACTTGACAGTGAGTTTGAAATGAGCTTCGTCTGGTCTGTTTACGGTTCGGCGACGATTCGAGCCGCCGCGCGACGAGTCAAGCGCCCACGTCACGTGAAGCGCTCGGTCCGCCTCCGTCGGGGTCACGGCGGGACCCCGCGCACCCTGTAGCGTCGACCCCGCCGTTCCCCCTCGTCGAACGCGCGCGAGGTCGGTCAGAACTGGAGGCGGGCATGGGCGGGCACATGTAGATTTGTCATGTACATATACTAGACTAATTAGAGCAATCTTAGAGCATCTACAATAAAGATTAGCAGGGGGAGGATTGAAGGCCTCCCCCGCACTGGAGAATGCATCAGGAAAAAGCGAAACGCTCATACCGACGCAC